>WEDG01004744.1:0-10035 GCA_017591395.1 Schistocephalus solidus | reverse complement strand
GATCGAAACCGGCAAGACAACGAGCTCGTTTGGCGCAGTGATTAGTGCGTTTTACTTCTGCCCAACAAGGTCGCAAGTTCGAGGCTCGGGCGCCGCAGCGCCTGGGGTTGTGTATGGCTGGCTGATGACGGCTAATAAGCCAGAAATGGCCTTTCCATTTTCCATTTTCTTTGTTGGTCATGTTATTCTGCCTATACACTTAGATGTCTTACGGCTGCTGGCGGGGCTTGAGAGTTTAGCCCCAAGGCACAACAGGACGAGTGAGTCCTGTAACCGATCGGTGAGCGCCCTAACTACCATTTGTTTATATTCCGATCGAAACCGGCATGACAACGAGCTCGTCGCGCAGTTGGTAGAGCGTTGGACTTCTGCCGACTAAGGTCGCTAGTTCAAAGCTCGGGCACCGTAGCGCCTGGGGTTGTGTATGGCTGGCTGATGACGGATAATAAGCCAGAAATGTTAATTCCAGTCTCCTAATCTTTTGGCGGTCATGTTATTCTGCCTATTGACATAGCTGCCTTACGGCTGCTGGCGGGGCTTGAAAGTTAGCCCCAAAGCACAACGGGACGAGTGAGTCCTGTAACCGATCGGTGTTTGCCCTACTAACATTTTTAATAATCCCGATGGAAACCGGTAAGAATACGAGCTTTTAGCGCAGTGGGTAGAGCGTTGGATTACTGCCGATTAAGGTTGCAAGTTCGAAGGCTCGGGCGCCGCTGCGCCTGGGGTTGGGTATGGCTTGCTGATGACGTCTAATAAGCCAGAAATGGCCATTCCAGTTTCCTTGTCTTTGTCAATCATGTTATTCTGCCTATACACTAGGCTGCCTTACGAGTGCTGGCGGGTCTTGAGAGTTAGCCCGCAGGCACAACAGGACGAGTGACTACTCTAACCGATCGGGGAGCGCCCTACTACCATTGTTCATATTCCCGATCGAAACCGGCAAGACAACGAGCTCGTGGTGCAGTGGGTAGAGCGTTGGACATCTGCCCAACAAGGTTGCGAGTTTGAGGCTCGGGCACCGCAGCGCCTGGGGTTGGGTATGGCTGGATGTTGACGGTTAATAAGCCAGAAATGGCAATTCCAGTCTCCTTGTCTTTCTCGGTGATGTAATTCTGCTTTTTCAATAAGCTGCCTTACGGCTGCTGGCGGGGCTTGAGAGTTAACCCCAAGGCACAACGGGACGAGTAAGTCCTGTATCCGATCGATGAGCGCCCTACTACCATTGTATATATTCCAGATCGAAACCGGCGAAAAACGAGCTCTTGGCCCAGTGGGTAGAGCGTTTGCCTTTTTCCCAACAAAATTGCGAGTTCGTGGCTTGGGCGCCGCAGCGCCTGGGGTTGGGTATAGCTGGCTGATTACGGCTAATCAGCCAGAAATGGCCATTCCAGTCTCTCTTGTTTTTGTCGGTCATGTTATTCTGCCTAAACATTTAGCTGACTTACGTCTGCTGGCGGTGCTTGAGAGTTAGCCCCAAGGCACAACAGGACGAGTGAGTCCTGTTACCGATCGTTCAGTGCCCTACTACCATTGTTCATATTCTTGATCGAAACCGGAAAGACAACGAAATCTTGGCGCAGTGGGTAGAGCGTTAGACTTTTGCCCAACAAGGTCGCGAGTTCGAGGCCCGAGCGCCGCAGCGCCTGGGGTTGGGTATGGCTTGCTGATGACGGCAAATTAGCCAGCAATGCTTATTCCAGTCTCTCTTGTCTTTGTCGGTCATGTTATTTTGCCTTTACACTAATTTTCCTAAATGCTGATGGCTGGGCTTCAGAGATAGCCCCAAGGCACAACGGGACGCGTAAGTCCTGTAACCGATCGGTGAGCGCCCTACTACCATTGTTTATATTCCCAATCGTAACCGGCAAGGCAACAAGCTCGTGGCGCAGTAAGTAAGAGCTGTTTGAACTTTCTGCCCAACAAGGCCGCGAGTTCGGGCTCGGGCTTTGCAGCGCTAGCAGGGTTGGAGTAGGCTGCCTGATGACGGCTTATAAGCCAGAAATGGCCATTCCAGTCTCCCTTGTCTATTTGTCGTTCATGTTATTCTGCCTATACACTAAGCTGACTTACGGCTGCTGGCGGTGCTTGAGAGTTAGTCCCAAGGCACAACGGGACGAGTGAGTCCTGTTACCGATCGGTGAGCGCCCTACTACTACTATTGTTAATATTCCCGATTGAAACCGGCAAGAGAACTAGCTCTTGGCACAGTGGGTAGAGCGTTTGACTTCTGCCCAACAAGGTCGCAAGTTCGAGGCTCGGACGCCACAGCGACTGGGGTTAAGTATGCCTGGCTTATGACGGCTAATAAGCCAGAAATGGCCATTCCAGTTTCCCTTGCATTTTTTGGTCATGTTATTCTGCCTATACAGTAAGCTGCCTTACGGCTGTTGGCGGGGCTTAGAGTTAGTCCAAAGGCACAACGGGGCGTGTGAGTCCTGTAACCGATCGGTGAGAACCGTACAACCATTGCTAATATGCCCGATTAAAACCAGCAAGAAAACGAGCTTTTGGCGAACTGGGTAGAGCGATTGATTTCTGCCCAAAAAAGTCGCGAGTTCGCGACAAGGGCGCCGCTGCGCCTGATGTTGGGTATGGCTGGCTGATGACGGCTAATAAGCCAGAAATTGCCATTCCAGTCTCCATTGTTTTTGTTGGTCATGTTATTCTGTCTATACACTAAGCTGCCTTATGGCTGCTAGCGGGGCTTGAGAGTTAGCCCAAAGGCACAACGGGACGAGTGAGTCCTGTTACCGATCGGTGAGCACCCTACTACCATGGTTTATATTCCCGTTTGAAACCGGCAAGTCATCGAGCTCATGGTGCAGTAGGTAAAGAGTTGGACTTCTGCCCATCAAGGTCGCTAGTTCAAAGCTCGGGCGCCGCCACGCGAGGGGTTGGGTATGGCTGGCTGATGACGGCTAATAAGCCAGAAATGGCCATTCCAGTCTCCTTGTCTTTGTCGGTCATGGTATATTGCCTATACACTAAGCTGCCTGACGGCTGCTGGCGGGTCTTGAGCGTTAGCCCGCAGGCACAACGGGACGAGTGAGTACTGTAACCGATCGGTGAGTGCCCTACTACCATTGTTCATATTCCCGATCGAAACTGGCAAGAAAACGAGCTCTTGGCGCAGTGGGTAGAGCGTTTGTTTTCCGTCGAACAAGGTCGCGAGTTCGAGGTTCGGGCGCCGCAGCGCCTGGGGTTGGGTACGGCTGGCTGATGACGGCTAATAAGCCAGAAATGGCAATTACAGTCGCCCTTGTTTTTGTCGGTCATGTTGTTCTGCCTATACACTCAGCTGCCTTACGGCTGCAGGCTGGTTTTCAGAGTCAGCCCTAAGGCACAACGGGACGAGTGAGTCCTGTAACCGATCGGTGTTCGCCCTCCTAACATTGTTAATAATCCCGATGGAAACCGGCAAGACAACGAGCTCGTGGCGAAGTGGGTAGAGCGTTGGACGTCTGCCCAACAAGTTCGTGAGTTCGAGGCCTAGGCGCTGCGGTGCCTTGTCTTGTGTATGGCTGGCTGATGACGGCTAATCAGCCAGAAATGCCCATTCAAGTCTCCCTTGTTTTTCTTGGTCATGTTATTCTGCCTATTCACTAAGCTGACTTACGGCTGCTGGTGGTGCTTGAGAGTTAGCCCCAAGGCACAACGGGACGAGTGAGTCCTCTAACCGATCGGTGAGCGCCCTACTACCATTGTTCATATTCTTGATCGAAACCGGCAAGACAATGAGCTCTTGGCGCAGTTGTTTGTGCGTTTGACTTCTGCCCAACAAGGTCGCGAGTTTGACGCTCGGGCGCCGCAGCGCCTGGGTTTGGTTATGGCTGGCTGATGACGGCTAATAAGCCAGCAATGGTTATTCCAGTCTCATTTGTCTTTGTCGGTCATGCTATTCTGCCTATACACTAATTTTCCTTACGGCTGTTGGCTGGCCTTCAGAGTTAGCCCCAAGGCACAACGGGACGAGTGAGTCCTGTAACCGATCGGTGAGCACCTTACTACCATTGTTTATAATCCCAATCGAAACCAGCAAGACAACGAGCTCGTCGCGCAGTTGGTGGAGCGTTAAACGTTTGCCACACAAGGTCATGAGTTCGAGGCCCGAGCGCCGCAGCGCCTGGCGTTGGGTATGGCTTGCTGATGACGGCTAATAAGCGAGCAATGGTTATTCCAGTCTCTCTTGTCTTTGTCGGTCATGCTATTCTGCCTATACACTTATTTTCCTTACGGCTGCTAAATGGGCTTCAGAGGTAGCCACAATGCACAACGGGACGCTTTAGTCCTGAAACAGATCGGTGAGCGCCCTACTACCATTGTTTATATTCCCGATCGTAACCGGCAAGACAACAAGCTCGTGTCGCAGTGGGTAGAGCTTTTGACTTTTGCCCAACAAGGTCGCGAGTTCGTTGCTCGGGCGCCAATGGGACGAGTGAGTCCTGTAACCGGTCGGTGAGCGCCCATCTACCAATGTTAATAAGCCGGTTTGAAACCAGCAAGACAACGAGCTCGTGTCGCAGTGGGTAGAGCGTTTGACGACTGCCCAACAAGTTGGAGAGTTAGAGGCTTGGCGCCGCAGCACCTGGGTTTATTTCTGGCTGGCTAATGATGGCTAATAAGCCAGAAATTGCCATTCCAGTCTCCCTTGTCTTTGTCGGTCATGTTTTTTTGCCTTTACAGTAAGCTGTCTTATGGGCACTGGCGGGGCTTGAGAGTTTGCCCGAAGGCACAACGGGACGAGTGAGTCCTGTAACCGGTCGGTGAGCGCCCCCTTACCTTTGTTAATATGCCCGATTGAAATTGGCAAGACAACGAGCTCTTGGCGCAGTGGGTAGAGCGTTTGACGTCTGCCCAACAAGGTCGCGAGGTCGAGGCTCGGGCGCCGCAGCGCCTGGGGTTGGGTATGGCTGGCTGATTACGACTAATAAACCAGAATTGGCCATTGCAGTCTTCCTTGTTTTTGTCGGTCATGTTATTCTGCCTAAACACTAAGCTGCCTAAAGGCTGCTGGCGAGGCTTGAGAATTACCCCCAAGGAACAACGGGACGAGTGAGTCATATAACTGATCGGTAAGCGCCCTACTACCATTGTTAATATTCTCGAACGAAACCAGCCAGACAACGAGCTCGTGGCGCCGTGGGTAGCGCGTTGAACTTCAGCCAAACAAGGTCGCGAGTTCGAGGCTCGGGCGCCGCAGCGCCTGGGGTTGTGTATGGCTGGCTGATGACGGCTAATCAGCCAGAAATGACCATTCAATCTCCCTTGTTTTTGTCGGTCATGTTATTCTCCCTTTACACTAAGCTGACTTACGGCTGCTGGCGGTGCTTGGGAGTTAGCCCCAAGGCACAACAGGACGAGTGAATCCTGTTACCGATCGGTGAGTGCCCTACTACCATTGTTCATATTCTTGATCGAATTCGGAAAGACAGTGAGCTCTTGGCGCAGTGGGTAAAGCGTTAAACTTTTGCCGAACAAGGTCATGAGTTCGAGGCCCGAGCGCCGCAGCGCCTGGGGTTAGGTATGGCTTGCTGATGACGGCTTATAAGCCAGCAATGGTTATTCCAGTCTCTCTTGTCTTTGTCGGTCATGCTATTCTGCCTATACACT
The DNA here is from genome assembly GCA_017591395.1 of Schistocephalus solidus. Taxonomy (NCBI): domain Eukaryota; kingdom Metazoa; phylum Platyhelminthes; class Cestoda; order Diphyllobothriidea; family Diphyllobothriidae; genus Schistocephalus; species Schistocephalus solidus. The sequence continues at coordinate 4,422 of WEDG01004744.1, read as the reverse complement.
AATTTTCCTTACGTCTGCTGGCTGGGCTTCAGAGGTAGCCCCAAGGCATAACGGGACGCGTGAGTCCTGTAACCGATCGGTGAGCGCCCTATTACCATTGTTTATATTCCCGATCGTAACCGGCAAGGCAACAAGCTCGTGGCGCAGTGGGTAGAATTTTTGACTTTTGCCCAACAAGGTCGCGAGTTCGTTGCTCGGGCGCCGCAGCGCTTGGGGTTGGGTATGGCGGGCTGATAACGGATAATTAGCCAGAAATGTTCATTCCAGTCTCTCTTGTCTTTGTCGGTCATGCTATTCTGCCTATACACTAATTTTCCTTACGGCTGCTGGCGGGGCTTGAAAGTTACCCCCAAGGCCCAACGGGACGAGTGAGTGCTGTAACCGATCGGTGAGCGCCCCACTACCATTGTCAATAATCCCGATCGAAACCGGCAAGACAACGAGCTCGTCGCGCATTTGGTGGAGCGTTGGAATTCTGCCCAACCAGGTTGCCAGTTAAAAGCTCGGGCACCGTAGCGCCTGGGGTTGTGTTTGGCTGGCTGATAACGGATAATTAGCCAGAAATGTTCATTCCAGTCTCCTCATCTTTTGGCGGTCATGTTAGTCTGCCTATAGACATAGTTGCCATACGGCTGCTGGCGGGGCTTGAAGTCAGCCTCAAGGCACAACGGGGACGAGTGAGTCCTGTAACCGATCGGTGAGCGCCCCACTACCATTGTCACATATTCCCCGATCGAAACCGGCAAGACAACGAGCTCGTGGCGCAGTAAGTAGAGCGTTGAACTTCTGCCCAACAAGGCCGCGAGTTCAAGGCTCGGGCGCCGCAGTGCCTGGGGTTGGGTATGGCTGCCTGATGACGGCTTATAAGCCAGAAATGGCCATTCCAGTCTCCTTGTCTATTTCGGTCATGTTATTCTGCTTATACAATAAGCTGCCTTATGGCTGCTAGCGGGGCTTGAGAGTTAGTCCCAAGGCACAACGGGACGAGTGAGTCCTGTTACCGATCGGTGAGCGCCCTACTACTACTATTGTTAATATGCCCGATTGAAACCGACAAGAGAACTAGCTCTTGGCACAGTGGGTAGAGCGTTTGACTTCTGCCCAACAAGGTCGCGAGTTCGAGGCTCGGGCGCCGCAGCGCCTGGGGTTTGGAATGGCTGGTTGATGACGGCTAATAAGCCAGAAATGGCCATTCCAGTCTCCCTTGTTTTTGTCGGTCATGTTATTCTGCCTATACAATAAGCTGCCTTACGGCTGCTGGCGGGGCTTAGAGTTAGCCCCAAGGCACAACGGGCACGAGTGAGTCCTGTAACCGATCGGTGAGCGACCCCATTAACATTGTCAATATTCTCGATTGAAAACCGGCAAGACAACGAGCTCGTGGCGCAGTGGGTAGAGCGTTGACTTCTGCCCAACAAGGTTGCGAGTTCGAGGCTCGGGTGCCGCAGCGCCTGGGTTTGGGATATGGCTGGCTGATGACGGCTAATAAGCCAGAAATTGCCATTCCAGTCTCCCTTGTCTTTTGTCGGTTATGTTATTCTGCCTATATACTTAGCTGCCTTACGGCTGCTGGCGGGGGCTTGAGAGTTAGCCCCAAAGGCACAAGCGGGACGAGTGAGTCCTGTTACCGATCGGTGAGCGTTCTACTACTATTGTTAATATGCCCGATTGAAACCGACAAGAGAACTAGCTCTTGGCGCAGTGGGTAGAGCGTTTGACTTCTGCCCAACAAGGTCGCGAGTTCGAGGCTCGGACGCCGCAGCGACTGGGGTTGGGTATGGCTGGCTGATGACGGCTAATAAGCCAGAAATGGCCATTCCAGTCTCCCTTGTCTTTGTCGGTCATGTATTCTGCCTATATACTAAGCTGCCTTGACGGCTGCTGGCGGGGCTTGAGAGTTAGCCCCAAGGCACAACGGGGACGAGTGAGTCCTGTAACCGATCGGTGAGCGCCCCAGTACCATTGTTCATATATTCCCGATCGAAACTGGCAAGAAAACGAGCTCTTGGCGCAGTGGGTAGAGCGTTTGACTTCTGCCAAACAAGGTCGCTAGTCCGAGGTTCGGGCACCGCAGCGCCTGGGGTTGGGTACGGCTGGCTGATGACGGCTAATAAGCCAGAAATGTTCATTCCAGTTTCCCTTGTTTTTGTCGGTCATGTTGTTCTGCCTATATACTTAGCTGCCTTACGGCTGCTGGCGGGGCTTGAGAGATAGCCCCAAGGCACAACGGGGACGAGTGAGTCCTGTAACCGATCGGTGAGCGACCGATTAACATTGTCAATATTCCCCATTGAAACCGGCAAGACAACGAGCTCGTGGCGCAGTGGGTAGAGCGTTGGACTTCTGCCCAACAAGGTTGCGAGTTCGAGGCTCGGGCGCCGCAGCGCCTGGGTTTGGGTATGGCTGGCTGATGACGGCTTATAAGCCAGAAATGGCCATTCCAGTCTCCCTTGTCTTTGTCGGTTATGTTATTCTGCCTATATACTTAGCTGCCTTACGGCTGCTGGCGGGGTTGAGAGATAGCCCCAAGGCACAAGGGGACGAGTGAGTCCTGTAACCGATCGGTGAGCGCCCCATTACCATTGTCAATATTCTCGATCGAAACCGGCAAGACAACGAGCTCGTGGCGCAGTGGGTAGAGCGTTTGGACTTCTGCCCAACAAGGTTGCGAGTTCGAGGCTCGGGCGCCGCAGAGCCTGGGGTTGGGTATGGCTGGCTGATTACGGCTAAGCCAGAAATGGCCATTCCAGTCTCCCTTGTCTTTGTCGGTTATGTTATTCTGCCTATATACTTAGCTGCCTTTACGGCTGCTGGCGGGGCTTGAGAGATAGCCCCAAGGCACAAAGGGGACGAGTGAGTCCTGTAACCGATCGGTGAGCGACCCCATTACCATTGTCTATATTCCCCGATCGAAACCGGCAAGACAACGAGCTCGTGGCGCAGTGGGTAGAGCGTTGGACTTCTGCCCAACAAGGTTGCGAGTTCGAGGCTCGGGCGCCGCAGAGCCTGGGGTTGGGTATGGCTGGCTGATTACGGCTAATAAGCCAGAAATGGCCATTCCAGTCTACCTTGTCTTTTTCGGTTATGTTATTCTGCCTATATACTTAGCTGCCTTTACGGCTGCTGGCGGGGGCTTGAGAGATAGCCCCAAGGCACAAGGGGACGAGTGAGTCCTGTAACCGATCGGTGAGCGCCCCAGTACCATTGTTCAATATTCTCGATCGAAACCGGCAAGACAACGAGCTCGTGGCGCAGTGGGTAGAGCATTTGGACTTCTGCCCAACAAGGTTGCGAGTTCGAGGCTCGGGCGCCGCAGCGCCTGGGTTTGGGTATGGCTGGCTGATGACGGCTAATAAGCCAGAAATGGCCATTCCAGTCTCCCTTGTCTTTGTCAGTTATGTTATTCTGCCTATATACTTAGCTGCCTTACGGCTGCTGGCGGGGCTTGAGATAGCCCCAAGGCACAAGGGGACGAGTGAGTCCTGTAACCGATCGGTGAGCGCCCCATTACCATTGTCAATATTCCCCGATTGAAACCGGCAAGACAACGAGCTCGTGGCGCAGTGGGTAGAGCGTTGGACTTCTGCCCAACAAGGTCTGCGAGTTCGAGGCTCGGTGCCGCAGCGCCTGGGTTTGGGATATGGCTGGCTGATGACGGCTAATAAGCCAGAAATGGCCATTCCAGTCTACTTTTGTCTTTGTCGGTTATGTTATTCTGCCTATATACTTAGCTGCCTTACGGCTGCTGGCGGGGCTTGAGAGATAGCCCCAAGGCACAACGGGTACGAGTGAGTCCTGTAACCGATCGGTGAGCGCCCCAGTACCATTGTCAATATTCCCGATCGAAACCGGCAAGACAACGAGCTCGTGGCGCAGTGGATAGAGCGTTTGGACTTCTGCCCAACAAGGTTGCGAGTTCGAGGCTCGGGCGCCGCAGCGCCTGGGTTTGGGTATGGCTGGCTGATGACGGCTAATAAGCCAGAAATGGCCATTCCAGTCTCCCTTGTCTTTGTCGGTTATGTTATTCTGCCTATATACTAAGCTGCCTTACGGCTGCTGGCGGGGCTTGAGAGATAGCCCCAAGGCACAAGGGGACGAGTGAGTCCTCTAACCGATCGGTGAGTGCCCCAGTACCATTGTCAATATTCTCGATCGAAACCGGCAAGACAACGAGCTCGTGGCGCAGTGGGTAGAGCGTTGGACTTCTGCCCAACAAGGTTGCGAGTTCGAGGCTCGGGCGCCGCAGCGCCTGGGTTTGGGTATGGCTGGCTGATGACGGCTAATAAGCCAGAAATGGCCATTCCAGTCTCCCTTGTCTTTGTCGGTTATGTTATTCTGCCTATATACTAAGCTGCCTTACGGCTGCTGGCGGGGCTTGAGAGATAGCCCCAAAGGCACAACGGGGACGAGTGAGTCCTGTAA
>WEDG01004739.1:0-30318 GCA_017591395.1 Schistocephalus solidus | reverse complement strand
AACTCGGACCGCGTTTTCAGCCCAATATGTGTTTTGTGTGGTGTGACTGACTGGGGGACTGATAGTCAAGCTGCAATGGCTCCTTCTTAATGTGGCCTTTGTGGCACTCATACACCTTGTGATAAGAGTCAGATGTGGTGGTACATTCAGTGGCGGCCCCGGCTAAGCCAGCCACCTTCACCCTCTCCCATTTCCGATCTTCTTGACTCTGTTTTGTCACCGGGCTCAGGTTGGGAGGAGTAGAGAGTGCGGTAGCTGCAGCGCAAAGCTTCTATCACTTAAAAATAATTCACGTGCAAGTCACCGTCCCTGTACGATCTGGTGTGGAGCATACGGTGGACCTCGTCGAAATTGACGGTCGAACTGTCATTTACATACTCATTTTGATGCGCAAGTAATAGTATAGTCATAAATAAATGCACAAGAAACAATTAAGGGAATTAAATCGCGCTTACAGTTGCATATTAAGATAGGAGGAAGATCGTAGAAGGAAGAAGACCAATATCAACCTGTAGAATGGTATAAAATACTGTTGAAAATATACCGAGAGGCCGGATTTTTGCCTACTTTCGTACCCCAAAATTACACCAAATCCATTTGGTTTCCCAATTAACCACTATATAATTTGTAATTCGACATGTAATTTAAAAACCCATTCAGTTGATTGAGAAGTTTTTCATTTTTTTCATAATGGCATGATCGGAAAAGTAGCACAGAAAATAACTGGATTGTCTTTGGTGTTCTAATAGGTGAGCACGAATGTGACAGACGGAAAATGCTATGGTGTAAGAAAGACAAGTGGCTATTGTGTTATACATGATCTTTAAGACAATCTGCCTACGAAATAAGTTAAGATCTTAAAGTTGAAATATTCACACTTAATTTTTTTCTCTATTTTAATATCTTAAGGGACTGAACTAAAAGTTAAGACGAATTGAAGGTGTGAACACGAGTTAAAAAGCACTGGACACATCGGCCAAATAGAGCAGTTCAGATAACACATGGCTATTTTCTATCTTACTCAGATTTGCTGTATGTTTGATTCTCAGTGAGTAAGATAAAAACGAATGAGAAAAACAAGATTGTGATTAATGTAGAATGAGCCTCGGAGTACTGGTGGAAAAGTATAGAAACAGTACAACGCAAGAAAGTAAAGTAAAATGTGTCTTTTTGTGATCTTAAGAATACCATTAGTAATCCAAATGAGTTATATGCATTCGCATCTGGTTGGTTCTGGGAAAGTATGCATGGATGGATGATAGGAGTTATCTAAAGCTTCGCAGACTAGAAATCCAAACCAGGTTAGTCAATTCTACAAGAGTTCGAAAATGACAGTGTTATTGGCAATATATGAAGACAAATAAAATAATGAAGGACAGCTTTAAAGTAGGAAAGGGTATGGAAACTACCGAAAAATCATATTTCTCAGCCTTCTTCAGGCAAAGTACCTGCACATATCGACACTGGTATTCTAACAATCCTCACGATTATTAACATAAATTAGCAACTTTTAAAAGTAACGTTTAAGTAATATTTTTCGCCTTTTAATTTTTAATTATTTCAAACATATTCACTCGCATTTGAGATACAACCAGAACAGCCATTTCTATACGATCATCCAGTACTTTGTAATACTGTGCCAATCGACATACAAATAAACATGATATCGCAACTGGCATGTGAATGGAATCTTTAAAAGTGAAATATTTTTTCAAGCACACCACTCAAGTACATTCAACCCACCAGGCGTAGCCTTCTTTCCAAAATTCTGTTATGCTGACCTCAAGCCTGTCTGAACCTGTCTTTTACTGGCTACGGGTCAACAATCTAATGTTTCAGCTGGTTTTCTTATGTTAAAATAGACAAAATGCGTCGCTTAACATTAGGGTCACTATGGCGAGACCGTTTCCTAAAAGATTGCTTAAACCGAACTCCTCTCGAGATCTCAGAGAATGAGTCAATCGGTCTTGGCTTTAGTCCTGATTAGCTCACTTAATGTTTAACATCAAGCATCTTCACTGCGTTGTCTGAGTATAGTTATATTTTTAGAGCTCTCAAATTTTACCTTCTGATGACAGAACTAGTCAAATTATCCTTGCATGAACCATCAATATCCTTGATGAAATTTCTGCCCTTAACGACTTCGGAACAGTAAAAACACGAAATAACGACACCTGGGATTAATGCAGGAGATAGGATGTCCGTAGGTTTGTGGAATGTTTGTTATTTAAACCAGTGAAAATGGAAATGCACGTTAAGTGTTTTGTGTCGACAATGTGTGTTTTCATTAAAAATGAAATATGACAACCTACAGCAGATGACCCAACTCATGCACTGTCTTGTCGAAATTTGTAGAAGAAGGGCAGGTTACATTTGACCCTGTTATTTTGATTTGCTGACTGGATATGACACATATCATTTTCAATCTTTAATATTGAAGGTAGAAAGAAAGGATTTAAACGAAAATTGGGGTTGATAGACATCAAAGAAATTTCCAATGCGTTTAAATATCACAGTACAAAACCTGTTCCTCTTAGGCCTTTTGCGATAAAACAACGTGCATTTCGGCATGAGAGGTTTGAATCATATTCCAGTTGGAACCGCATTCTTAAGTCAATGAATATCAGGCGAAGCCAAGTGCAAGGGATCACATTTTTTGTGAAATCATGAAACATATTTTCTTTATAAATAATTTATCAAATATTTATAACCTGTTTTGCTGACGACCACACGAATTGGCAGGCTTGACAGTAGTAGTTTTACCAAACTGAGAAAAAGGACCGTAAACAATTGATATGCTTTAATTTTTCTATATCATGCCGTGCCAAAACAATATCAATGCATTTCAATCAGAAAACTTTTATTCAGGTGTATCACTTAATTTTGTGATGAAATCTTTACAGATTATCTTTAAAAGTCGGCCAGGAAGTCATATGTAAAAGAACTTCCCGAGAGAAGATAAAACATCAACTGCAGATTTGAAGAATTGTATATGATTGATGTTTTCAATGGCAATCCAATTCTATTCCTAATATTCACCTCGTGCATACAGTCTCTTTTCTCCAATTCAACCTCCTAAAAATGCCCTCTAGGGACGATAACGACGAGGGTTACCTCTTCTTATGGGGTTGTTGTTTTTCGCCTAGGTTCTGGCATCATGCAACTAAATATGATTTCCTTTGTATTAAAGTAAACTTTAACCCTGTCAACGTAAAAAAAGGTCAAAATATTCATTTTTGTCTTCTTGGAATGTGTCGTTATGTTCTAATGCCTAGAAAGCTGGCCCTTGCGCGGTTGCATGTGGGGCAAAAGAGTTATTCTCAAGGCAGAATTGGGAGAGTGAGTGCTGTTGCAAATCAAATAGCAGCTCGTTAACCAATAGTTATATGATTATTAGCGTTAGACTTTACAGAACATTTTTCTAAGTATAGACAATTTTTAAAAATGTTAATCTAGTTGAGGTTAAATGTGATAATCTTAATGCCAATATTTTGGACATAATTTTGAATACAGTGCAAAAAAGGTTTCTAATAAAATTCGATGTTTCAAACGAACCTGAGAAAATATAATTGTTTGCTTTCATCTTGCATATTCGATCCTATTTTCACATGTTACTGTTTAAGATGATAGTTGAACCGTCGATTTCGACTATGGACGATGTATGCTCCACGGAAGGGTGGTTCAGAGACGGTGACTTGCTCGTGAATTAGGTTATATGTGATAATAGCCTTGCGCTACAACAACCGCACTCTCACCTGCTCCCCACCTGAGCTCGGTGTCATGACAGAGTCAAGAAAACCGGAGGTGAGAGAGGATGCAGGTGGCTGGCGCGGTCGGAGCCACCCCTGGGCGTACCATCACACATGACTTGGATCTCACGGAGTGGAAGTGACATAAATACCACATAAAGAAAGAGCCATTGAAGCCTGACTCTCGGTCCGCCAGTCAGCCACTCCACGCAAAACACACATTGGGCTGAGCACGTGGTCCGAGTTATCCCGTCAGTTGGCAACCTTCAAAGCCACGGTTTTTAGCGCACCGTGATAGTTTCAAGCGCTTCAGGTTGTTTATAGTGAGGAATACATACGCTGAGCTGTCGACCTCACTCGCTCCTCCCCGCCCACAATCAAACCGCTGTCCGCGCCGGTCAATTGTCTGATGCGGAAGTGGGCGCATTGGCTGATGGGTCAGTGTACCCGTCTTCGCGTGCCACAGCACGACCTGGCTCTCATAACGCACACACCAAGATTAACTTACTTAGGGGATATGGAGGAACCATCGCCGTCCATTGGTCAGCCACTTGACACACACAACACATACACTGGGCTGACGGCATGGTCTGGTGAAAGCGTCAAATTAGTTGCCTTCTTAGCCACGGTTTTTAGGAAATCGTGATTTAATCAGGTATATTATGATGATTGTGAGGGCATTGTAGATGGTGTGCGCTGATGTGGCTTAGCCTCCGGTGTTTTACCGCAGGTTTTCGTGGAGGCGCATTTGTCCTAATAGGCCCATGTGCTTTGTAAATGTGCGGGAGCAGTGGAGGGCAGTGGAGCAAGGGACAGTGGAGCAAGGGCAGTGGAGCAAGGGACGGCGACTGTATGTCGAAGCCCCGAGCACTGGTTCACTAGCCTCAGTGCGATGAATTCGCAGGTGACCGACCAGACCGATGCGGAGTTAAAGTTGCGGGTGCAGTGTGGACAGGAGAAATCGGTTGAGGCTGGGGGATGTCATTCATGGTAGTGGAGGTGGCAGTGGCGGAAAAATGACAGGAGCGGAGGTTGTGCATGATGTATCGGTGTTGTCAGCATTGCGGTGAATTCCGCTGTTATGGATGCGCATGTGACTGAATAGGCCCGTGCAATGAGTGAATGTGCGAGCAAAGTGAGGGAAGTGGAGGCGACGAACTGTGCTATGTGTTAGTGCTCCAGGCACTGGCTCACCATTCTTTGTACGATGAATTTGCAAGTGAACGACCAGGCCGATGCGTGAGGTGAATGTGCGTTCGCATTGAAGACAGTTTAGGTGAGAGTGTCCATCGCTGATGGTGGAGGTAACAGGCGATAAGTATTGGGATGTGGTGTCTTTGATGGTGGGAGTGATTGAAATGATGTCAGTAGCGAGTTTGGGATGTCTTAGAGTGGTTTGGCCGAATTGGCGTAGAAATTGGAATTGTTGTATTGTTGATGATTTGCATCCGAAGATGTCCAACCAGGCCGATTCACTCGCAGAAGATGTGTTGACAGGCGAACCAAGTGCAAGGGATCACATTTTTGGGAAATCATGAAACATATTCTTCTTTATAAATAATTTTTCAAATATTTACAACCTGTTTTGCTGACGACCACATGAATTGGCAGGCTTGACAGTAGTAGTTTTACCAAACCGAGAATAAGGACCGTAAACAATTGATATGCTTTAATTTTTCTGTATCACGCGTGCCAAAACAATTTCAATGCATTTCGATCCAACAAACTTTTATTCAGGTATGTCACTTAATTTTGTGATGAAAGCTTTACGGATTATCTTTAAAAGTCGGCCAGGAAGTCATATGGAAAAGAACTTCCCGAGAGAAGATAAAACATCAACTGCAGATTTGAAGAATTGTATATGATTGATGTTTTCAATGGCAATCCAATTCTATTCCTAATATTCACCTCGTGCATACAGTCTCTTTTCTCCAATTCAGCCTCTTAAAAATGCCCTCTATGAACGATAACGACGAGGGTTACCTCTCTTAATTTGGTTGTTGTTTTTCCCCTAGGTTCTAAGCATGCACCTGAATTTTATTTATTTCGTATTAAAGTAAACTTTAACCCTGTCTACGTAAGACTTTACAGAACGTTTTTCTTAGTATAGACAATTTTAAAAAATGTTAATCAAGTTGAGGTTAAACGTGTTAATTTTATGCCAATGTTTTTGGACATAATTTTGAATACAGTGCAAAAAAGGTCATAATTTAAATCCGATGTTTCAAACGGTCCTGCGAAAATATAATTGTTTGTTTGCATTTGATCCTATCGTACACATGTTACTGTTTAAGATAAAAATACCGATAGAACAAAACTGACATTAGTCGTGCTGTTGGCTATTACAAAACGCTTTTGTTCACCATTCAGATGCTCTGTGTCCCACAACAGTGCGCTGCCGTTTGCTATCAGGATTAAAGATAACGTCGAAGAAAAAGAAGTGGAAGTTGCAGTTAGTATTGTTAATAAAACAATCAATCATCAATGTTATTTTTAGTGGATTTGAAAATAAGGCAAACCTTTTTAACCTTACACCAGAAAAATCCATTTAAATTAATGCAGTTAGTTTTCTTAATTTTGGTGGATGGCGATATCCGCATGTATCATTAAATTGTGCTGCCCTTTAGGCAAACTGAAACTGTTTTTATATGAAATATTTATAAGGAATGCAGGTTGACATACATCAAACTAAAAATTCCAAAAGGAAATTAAATGCGACAATTTCAAAATGCAGATACTGATGTTAAATTTAATTTATTTGCTAAAGATTTTGGATTTGACTTTCACATAGGGCATCTGAGATACGTTTTCAAAGTTTTTCCAGCTTTTAAAATAAAATTAAAAATTAAATACGGAAATTGTAGACGACAAGATTAGTAATTATGAGTGCTGCTACAAATGCAATGAGTGCTTTTACTGTGTGTAAATTTGTATTGTGTGTGACATTTTCTGATATATTTACGTCTAATTATGGGATTAAATTTAAGGCGATGCACAGTGACTCGTTTTTTTCAAAACTTACTTCGTAATCGGCAGAGGAAGTAAATTGAGTTAAAGTATTATTAACTTGCAGGAATTACTTATCGCAGCGTGGTAATTTTGCTTACCTACTGGTCATATAACAAGAACATATCCAGTACAATTAATAAAAACCTTGTATAATTACTCTTTCCCTGTTAGGTATTTCTTTCCAACAGAGCTTTAACTACGTTAAAAATAAGTTACTTTCCAAACATGGATTTGACAAAAAGGTACTTAACCGCACGAATGTATAAACATGGTTCAGTTACTTCCAGAACGAAAATATATATGCTAGGAAATACAGAATTAAGGCAGAAAATGATCAGGAATTCTGAATGACAGTCATAATAAGGGAGGCGCTTTATTGATTTTGCAGGCGAAATAGATTATTTAAACTATTAGTGTTTGAACAAATAAATTGGGACTGACAATGTTGACCAATTATGGTCATTGTCACAATTAACGCCGCAACTCGTTTATTCCATCACGGAGAAGACACAATATGCGGCTTGAACTTTGAAAAAATTCAAAAAGTGTGGACTACTACTTGAATACTTTCATTTTGTTCTACTTCTGATCGTTAAAGTTTCTCACCCAGAAAATATTGTTCAAAAACCTCTGTCAGTTAAATTTTATATATTTCCGCAAATTGGTGTCTTAATTGTTTTGCCTTTTTTCAGTGGTAAGATTAAATTCGTATTTTGTTAGCATGGCATACCTATATACTATACTATATGCGCAGACACACACACCAATGTTTTTTTCAGAAAGGTCTGTGCTTTTGGTCTGAAGTGCTTGCAAGTTATAACCCTTCGTTCATTTATGCCAAAACTTAATGGATTTGAAAAGCTTAAAACGTTAAACACTTTGTCTTTAACAGTGCAACATCATAATAATTTCCTTTTGGAAAAATGAGTCTCAGTTTCGTTTTCTGCGCCAGTTTTTCGAACCAGACATTTCAAAACCAGTTAAATGCTAACACTGTCAAAAAAAGCCTTCTGTTAACTGACCCACTTGTTTCGCGGCAACTTTACCGCGTTCTATAAGTGGTCGCTAACACACATAGGTCAGTTAGACTATAAAAGAAGGCAGCAGTCTCTGATAATCTAAAACATGTTCATGAAACTGGTTTTCACCTTCTTTCTGTCCGTCATTGGCGAACTTGGTGAGAGTTTTATGAATTAAAATATTATTGTCTATGAAATATCAAACTGAACAATGCTTTACAAATACCAAACCAAACAATGAGTTAAATCAGTTTTATAACCACTTTAAGAACTCAGCCAGATGCTGGAAAGCGTCCCTTCAGAGAACTTATAGAATTCATAACTTCGCTTTATAAACCATTCACTCCTAGTCTTTTTAATTATTTAATCATATTTATACACGTCACTAATGATTTTTTTAAAAGCGAACGTTCAGGACCAAATTAAAACTAAAATGTCTTCGTTAGTACAGTAAGCTCCGACAAAATTGCAAAACTTCTTTATATATAAGAAAAGCACCACCAATTTGGCCTAAGATATTGAAATGATGATACAGTTTACATAATTTGACGAAATTTGAACATGTCTGTTAAACCTCTATAAAAACATTCACATACAATTTAAAAAATCATTTTTGACAGACTTTTCTGCAAAAAGCTGTGTAATGTTTAGACACTTGTCATTATTTATCATTTAGGGGCTTTTTTACAATTCTGAAATTGTTAAGATAGTCAGTTTTTTCGCTTCTTTTCATAAAGGTAATTCTGGGTTCTTTCAGTTTTTATAAACTATCTAAGGCAGAGCAAGCTAAGTGGCTGTGTCATACGTTTTGTTTAAAAGTTTTGCATTACCATATATATTTAAAATAATAAGTTCAGATACCATGCAAGCGATGTGCATTTGAAATAGAAGTTCCAGCGTGCTTAAGGCTGTACTCTTTTTCAAAACAAATGGCCAGATGAAACTAAATGCTAGCTAAATTTAAGGTTGTTTGGTAATTTATCTGCAGTATATTTGGCAGCGCCTACCGTAACTTTAGAACCATTGAGTTTAAGGTATTAAGCATAATAATATCAGCAACGGTTGAGCAGTATTTCTTGATTCATTGACTTCATGGTTCATATTCAAAATGTTTTCGAAGAAGAAAACCCTACCTTGCGCAAAAGTCAAGTCCTTATAGTCTGCTATTGGAAGACCAATCATTTGGACTGACATTCGTTAATTTCTAGGTTTTTAGTGGGTTACACTTTGACATTCCGATTGAGGATCTCACATCAGTTGCGTAACGACTAGTGAGGACTACGAAGGACAAGTATCGAGGAATACGATAAGAAATTGGGATGACAATTTCTGGCTTACTAGCCGCCGTTAGCCATACATGCCTAGTTGACCACTTTTGACTGTTGGTCCACGAGTACATTAACCGCATTGTTCCATTTTGGGTACAAAGAAGCTCAAACAAGCCGTAGGGAAATGATAGCCTTCTCTTGGACAAAATTTTACTAGTTTCGGATAGCGAATATAAAGGGTATAATATAATTGCTTGAAGGAAATTGCGACGCCACAGGTTCAGTAATCTACACCGAGTTGTAATTTAGTATAATGAAGTTACCAACAGGTTAGATAACTGAGTGCCTCAAGGAGCTTCAGTTGTTGTTTCAACATGTTTTCCACAATCCTTATGTCATCATTCGTATCTTTTTGGAGCATACACCATATTTATTCCAAAATGTCTATTTTCTGAACAGGAAACACAAGCGTCGCTTTAGGAGCTCCTATGCCAAGTACGTTTCAATAAAATCTCCTTAAAATGTCGTATTTATATTTATTTTTGCATCTTTTACCCAAAATGTTTCGTATTCACTCACTTTGCAGCAATATCTTTGGCAAAACTTCAAGCACCCGGAAATGCAAGTAAGTTGGCACAGTGTAATGCCCTAACCCATGCATTTGGTAAATCATTTAACTTTTCAATTGTTTTCGGAAAAAAGACGGTTTGTATGCTGGTGTGCAGTAATCCAAATTAAAACATTTTAATTGACAAAAATTAAGTCTCTTGAGGTTCTGAAAAGCAGAAATACTTAAACCCCAATCGTAATTACTCAAGTGTCTCCTCAATTTTGAGAATTCTCCATCCTGGCTTTTGTTATTAGCATTAATCTTACTGGAACTTGTCATTTTATTTATTTAAATTGCCTAAAATTTAGTCACTTGAGGCTCTAAAAAGAAGAAATACTTGAACACCACTCATAATTACTCAAGTCTCTCCCCAATTTGGAGAATTCTCCGTTCTTGGCTTCTGTTATGAGCTTTAATCTTTACTTGGACTTGTCAGCCCTGTGTTGCTGATTTATCGAAAAGCACTTGCGGTGCCTATGTCCAGTCTTAAAAACCCACCACATACAGTGAAGTCTGCTTCGCGTTTGAGAACCAAAGCTTTGCACGCATTTTCGATGAAATTGTCAACCCTGTTTTTCTAAGGATTCAAACCTCCATTTCTGGTCAGATATTGGGTAATCTGTTATTAATGCCAGCAAAGGTGTCAGAAATATTCATTATGGTTTTTGTCTTCTGGTTATTAAGAAAGACCCTTCTTCATTTTTTCTTGGTATGTACTGGAAAGTGCACCCACGTTGGCAATTCATGCCTAGTTTACCTTCGAAATAAAGGGCAGGGTAGGAATATTTTGTACTCCATGATCTCAAAAGTCACATTCACAGAGTTATTATACAAATTTGAAAGATAAGCCTTGATTCAAATGTTCGGTAAGCACGTAAGGCACATGCTTTTGATCCCATACGTATGATTTTTAATTTTGCAAAACTATCCAGCCCTTTTGCTGTTGGCATCTTTTACTAAATAGTTTTTTGGTTATAAATTAATCACTTGTGTTCTGTCCCGTTCGACTGGATAAAGAAGCGTTTTGGCAAAATTTTGTTGGTGCTCTTATTCAAGCATAATCTTATTAAAGCACAATTAGAACAACTTGTTTACCAAGGAAATAATTTCCTAAATATCCCAGCTGCCTTTGATTCAGTTAGCATAAATCCAATGGTCAGAATTTCTATTACAAATAGCGTATTCTTATTGCGTCACACTTTAATGCGAATGCACCCGATATAAAGTGCTCTAACAATCTCTTTAAAGAGGTACTTTTATAACAACAAGTTTTGGTGCCAAAATGCTTGAAGTCTCTTTACATACGAGGGCGTTGTCATCTTTTGCTGTGTACTTAGTAATGTCCATCGTGACCTCATACCTGTGGCAATTTCATCTGGTAACCCCGGCCTGACACGCACGGCTGCATGCATCGACCTGCGGTTTTAAGCTTCAGTTAACACAAAGTTGGCCCACAAATCGTTCATTGTAGTACCTGCCTTGCTCTCTTACGATACCAGCTGCACGGTGGACTAACCAAAAGTGTGACTTTTGTGAACTGCTATTTACATCATAAATAGCTGTTAACTTTATTTTATGTTTAAACCCACAGTAAAGCACTAAATCATGAATTGTCATGACTTAGGTCTAATTGAGTAGTTAAGCGTACATGCAATCTTGTTATTTTGGCTTGTAGAGTGGATTTGTGGCTCAAAAAACCTTTTTGTAAATAACACTGCATTTTTAGTCTTGTATAATGACGGAAAACAGGTAGGATTTTAACGAATTTACAGGCTTCCAAATATTAAAGTAATTCCCAATGTTGTTTAGGAAGGAACACAATATCAATATGTATCAGTATCAGTAAACATGAGGGAGATAAAGTTCAGTTTTTTTGAATTTGCATTTTTGTACATGTGAGTTGTGGTATCAAAAAGTAGTATCTTGGGATGTTGATGAGGCCAATTGATATAAGCCAACTGGGTGGAGTAATGGATAAAAAGAGCGGACAGTGAAAATAACTCCCAGTGATATTTTGGAGAAAACACTGTCACCCTTGGGGGCGGGGGGTCGGTGGCAACAGGGGGGCATCGCGGAGAACACTTGGATCATCACTGAAGTTCGAAAGAAGCAGCCCGACACTTCCTTACTGATTGCAGTGTTCGCCGCATGAATTCAAAGGCAGAAATATCCGCCCAGATCATACTCGGTCCGTTGCGGTTCAAACCCACGAAGAACGTTCATAGACCGCATGCAGAATGGCCGTCAGGTTGAGCTGATGCGAACAATCGCGGTGTTAGCAAGTTGCGCCGATATTTAAGCATCGAAGACCTTGGAGAACTCTGTATGGGAATTATGGGAGATTGCGAACAGTCGAATGAAATTAATAAACATAGAAAAATGTTACTCAAATATAGCTAGTAGTATTCTACATACCTTATTTTTCTAACGTCACCCTTGCAGCTTTCAGTTCATGCTGTAGCTCGCACCATTATATCGATCTAACTTTCACTTAAAAGCCTCCAGAGTTTCCAACATAACAACATGCAGAGGAAGATTATTCCAATCTTCGACTGCTCTTTTGGAAAAGAAGTACTTCCAAGTGCCTAGCCTAGCTCCAGTCACACGTAATTTGATAGGATGACCTCTCAAGTTCGTTGCTGTTGCTAACTAGCGGAAATCACCTGGGACAAGACAACAGTCCTAAACGCTTAGTATGCGGAATGTTAGTATCAGGTCTCCATGAAGCTGTCTATAGCACAAAGAAAAGAGATTGAGATTCGACAGCCGTGTTTCATAAGGCTGTGAGCCATGTCCACGGACAAGTTTGGTTGCTCACCTGTTAACCTTTTTCAAGGGTGTTGATGTCCTTCGCCGATCAGAGTCTCCAAGCTTGGATAGCGGAATCGAACTGTGGCCTCACGAAGTGTCCGAAGACGTTGGTGAATCAGTCAGTATTGAAGGCTGAAAAGTTCGTTTGGCGAGGTACAAAATCGACATTGCTGACATCGCTTTCTTTGCGTAATGTAGGTAGGGTTTTAGCGAGGGCGTGATCCAGACTCCCAGGTCCTTTTGAGCATCCATTTATTTCAATGGAATGACATTTAGTCGGTTACCCGTAAGATTTTAAGGATTGATTTTCTCGACGCTTATGATGTTGAGCTTGCTCTCATTAAATGGCAAGACCCAGTAATTTGACCATTTCAGTAGTCGATTTAAGCTTGCCTGCAAGTTCTCTTCGTCAGCCGCAGTTTGAATGACGCGCCAAAGTTTGAGATCATCGGAGAACATGGCAGTATCGCAGTCCAGTTCGTTGGCCAAATCTTTGATATAGACATTGAAGAAAGTAGGCCAAGAACAGAGCCTTGGGAAACACCACTCTCAACCTCAACCTTGGCCAACAGTTTGTCACTGATATGAACAGTTTGTGAGCGGCCAATTAGGGAGATTTCTATCCATGTCAGAAGTTTATCTCTTACTCCTATGCGGTTGAGTTAATAAAGAACGCGATGGTGTGGCACGCTATCGAAAGCCTTTTAAAATTCGATATAGACTGCGTGCAACGTATTCCCTTTATAGACCGACTCAATGTAACGTTCTATATTTTCGAGAAATATTATTTGGGTTTTGCTGCCGTTTATGCTTACCAGTTCGCGGTATCAACACATTTCAGGAAAATAAGAAATGCATTAGCTGCAATGTTATAGGAATCGTGTCAAATATTTGAGAAACTTATAGCGAATTATTTCCGTTTTTTGAGAGAAAAACCCCAAAAACTACCAGTTGGAGTCGTCATGATTGAAAAATGTTAACGCATGAGATAAAAATGAGGATTGGGTTATAATAAGGAGGCGTGATCTCCAGACGGGTAAGCATAGATGACTGAGTTCACAGCAGTTAAGTTTGAGTGGGCACTTGTGAGTGACAGGCTACACTCTCACATTTTCCTAACGAAATGGATACAATAATGTTACCTTTTTCCTATGACAACAGCACATGCACTAGTTCAAGCCCAAACATACGAGTTTCACCGCTGCATGGCACAGCTGTGAGGCGTTCGGCTCACCAGTTCGGCTCTGCCAGCGTACCATGTGTGTTTTCTGGTAAACGAACGCAAGTTTCCATTATGCCATATTGAATATCCGACGAACGTTATGCTTTAATTTGGCGTTAATCCTTCGAACAAAACTTTTTCAGCCTCGGGTCAACAATAGCCATTCAGATTTAGAACCTTACCTGAAAATCAATGTTCCGAAGGATTGATTCCATGCTGGTGCATTGATTTCCTTGGAAAGTAAGCAAGTCATAAAATTGACATTTTGCTTTAAGACAGATCATGTTATGACGACTAACAACTTGTAATTGGAACAGTGGTAAAATTCGATCCCTTAGTTCTGATCCAAGCCATTTTGGTATAAGTAAGTGGTTCCTTTGTGAAGTAGTTCATCGTAATTTACGTGCCTTAGTTATACGTTACAACATTTAAATTAGCCATGTGATCTTATAATGAAAATGATAGACGATTTTCGTTCACATAACGTGCCTAAAAAGGGAGAAAAAAACATCTCCTACAAGGAAAACATTTTACACGTATTGACCTTCTTAACTTGAAGAATAATTGCAATAAAATCCATATTTTGCGGAAAACTCCGGTTATTATAAATTCCATAAGGAATATTTGAGCATTAAGTTGTCAAAAAATGCTTCCTCTCCAGAAAATTCAAAACAGTTTCACAATCCTAAGCCTTAGAAACAATGTAGGGAAACGATTTCCGGTATGATTACTGGCAACCAATATCGAGGGCATATTTATGGATAGAAGTAGCAATGTATGTAGGTAAAAGACTGGGCTGACTGCGTGTCATAAAGGGATCTTCAAATGCCAAGGCTTATGAGAAACTAAGGGTGATTTACACTCATTTAGGAAACTGATATGTGTATCCAATGGCAAATCAAGCATCACCTGCAGGCATAAGTGAGCCCGATAATAATAGACATGAAGGACTACAGACAGGCTGGGAAGTAACTACATGGTACGCGAGTGAGTTGTGAGGCAATTGCCCTCTAAGATCACTCTCAGTTGCACGCCAGGGTTTGCAGTATTCCTCGGGAGGAGGTTGTCTCCCTCGCTAGGTAATGCCTCAAGTGAATGGAAGTGTAGCACCGTCTTCTGCATAAAATGCCATAGTGTGTGGTTGTGAAATTTCGTAGGTTAAAAGAAGAATCATGGCGTTAAAGGTATGTGTTTATACGAGGCAAGCTCTGACTTTTCGATTTTCTGTGAAAATTTTGCAAAACATTTTCCTAGAAGAAAAGGAAGAGGAAACCGTCTTTGAACCGTGCTTTATGAACTCTAGGGACAGTCGACTGCAGGAAAAGTAAAGAAACTCCAAACAAATCGCAGCATATCTCGTATTCTCTGCGTAGTACCCTTTTCATATATATAGCCTAAGAAAACATATGCCTGAACGTAAAGAATTTTGTTTTTGAATTACAGCATCCCTGAGGAAGGATGAGGCAGCAGCAAACCTACGACGACCACCACCAACACTGCCACCACCAACCCTGCCACCAGTAACACTGCCACCACTGCCGCCGTCAATACGTAGACAAAGGTCCCCAGGCAAGTTTAACTGCCTGTGACATATTCCATTGCATGTGTTTAGGCGGAAAGATTGAGTGCCCATCGTTGCATTTTCGATGAGAACATTTGCTGTATCCCTAATTTTTCACCCAGCACACCTAAGAGGGGTTTTTGGTCAGCAGAATCTCAAAGGGTCGGCCACAAAGACACAAATGGAAGCTCTGTATGCCAAAAGTATTGCTAAGGCCTCTTTATTTAGGGGAGAATAGTGTATTTCCACCCGAGACATAATTTTTGATGTATAGGCAATCGGCATTTCGGACACAGAAGGAAATTGGTGCATGAGTACCGAACCCACGCCCTCTGGGGACGCATCACCTTTGAGTTCGATAGACTTAAGGGGATTGGAATATATCAGGACAGTAGATGAGGTAAGGGCCACCTTTGCTATGTTCAAACGACAGTTAGACTGCTTAATTTTGGATAACCGATGACTCTCCCTGCAGGACTAACTTCAGCCAACAATTAGATTTACTTCCTGATTTCAATTTATGTGTATCGTACCCCTGCACGTTTGATGTAAAAGGTTTAATTGTATTTTATGTTGTCTGTATATACTTGCATTTATAATTTCAATTGTACATAAATAGGGTCAACAAGGGCTCTGCCCGTAACCCTAAAAATATACAAAATACAATATATGAAAGCGCTCTGTTTGACCTCCTAAGAGTTCCAGCAACGATTATTTTCAAGTAATCGATAAAGATGCTTCAGAAACGCGGCCAATTTCTTCATAAGTCAACTAAAGTGGGTAACAAATCCAAGGAATGAACGCAACTAGATAATATTGTTGGGGTGCGCAGCTGCCTTCAAGGCTTTGAGCTTATGTTTGAATGGGCTGAAGCCAGTGTTATCCACTTTAAAGGCGAGATATTTCACCGATTTTGCAAGGAAAGTTCACTTGTCTTTCCAGAATACGAAACCTGCGCCTTCTAGACGTACTATCAATAGGTTTAGAGTCTCTAGGTGACTATTTCCAGATTGACCGGTAACTAATATGTCATCAAGATAGGCGCAAACGATTTGGGATCTAGGAGATCTCAGTTGTAAGCACTCTTCGAGATCAAAGTTGTGAATTGTTGGCCACCCTAGAGAGATGCGTAGAGATCCTCGATCCTTGGGAGAGGAAAAGGATTCAGTTTAGTTGCTGAGTCGATCTTCAGCTTGTAGTCGCAACAGATACACATGGCACCATCAGCTTTAAGAACAGCAACTATTAGGGCTAGCCATTCCGAATATTGAAAGGGCTGGATAATGCCCGCTCTCTGTAGAAGATCAGATTCTTCTTTGACCTTCCGTGCGACTCTATAGGGGACAGAAAAAGCTTTGAAGTACCGGGACCGGAATTCTTATTGAAATGTGAATTTCACAGGTGTACCACGGTAGTGTGTAGTAGAATCTTCATGAAACAGTAACTTACGATTTATCACCAGGGAATTCAGAGCGTGGTTAACAATTATCCTACTTACATATGATAGTAGAGAAGGCACACATTTTTTTCAATTGAATTGAATTCAATTTATTGAGGGAAATAGCAATAGGCCTTTTAGTACCCTATTTGTAACTTGAAATTAAGTGCGGTATACAGAGAAACCATGTGGGTTGCGAAAGTTCGAAGGCGATCATAAATATGACAAGTGGTGCGTGACTGTTGAGGGTTAAGATAAATTTATCATCTCTCCGTCTTTTTGAAACATGAAACTGTCAAGGTTCCTTTAAATGCTTTCCAGTGATTGTGACATCACAACGTCTTCAGGGATCGCATTCCATGGTTTAATCACTCTGACAGAGAAGGAGAACTTGCGCACATCCAGTCTCGCCTGCCTGACGCGCAGTTTCAATGAGTGACCACGGAGATCGGTCGTGGTAGCACATTCAAAGAAGTCAGAGAATGCCCGGTAACAAGCCACTCTTTTCACTGTGCGGAATGTCTTCAGGAGATCACCACGTATTTGCCTATAACTCAAAGGGAACAGATTAAGATGCGTTAGGCGGGTTGTATATGGCAAGGAGCTTTGACTCCTAACCATTTTGATGGCTCTCCTTTCGAGGCAGTTGTGATCTTTAACTGTCCAGGGTCTCCAGGCTTGTGCGGCATATTCCGAATGCAGCCTAACGAATGTTCCAAAAGTCTTAGCGAAGAGATCTTCATTGAAATCCACAAAGGCTCGTCTGACGGTATGCAACCTAGCCATTGCACTCTTCGCCACTTTCGAGTAGTGAGAGGATGGTTTCAAGGTGGTGGTCGTCAGCACACGAAGGTCCTTTTGGGTTTCAACGTACTGTAAGGCTTCACCGTTGAGAAAGAAGCTTCTACTTTCGGCAGATCCGGATGGGTTGCCTAAACTAAGTATTGTACAATTATCGTCGAATACTCCCCCAACCGCGTTAAGTTGACCTGTAGTTTATCTTCGTCGGCAGGGCTCTGGCTTACATTCCAGATTTTCATGTCGTTGGCAAGCATCCTGCTTCACACTCCAGATCCCTGACACAATCGTCCACGTATATTAGGAACAGTATTGGTCCTAGTACTGAACCCAGAGGAGCCCCACTCTCGACCGCAACAGAACTTGACCTCTCTTGGCCGATGCACACTACCTGGCGCCTACCCACGATGAAGTTTTCTATCCACTTGAGGAGGTTACATCTGATTCAAATTCTTTCTAGCTTGT
This sequence comes from Schistocephalus solidus, assembly GCA_017591395.1. Lineage (NCBI taxonomy): Eukaryota > Metazoa > Platyhelminthes > Cestoda > Diphyllobothriidea > Diphyllobothriidae > Schistocephalus > Schistocephalus solidus. The sequence goes on along the minus strand of WEDG01004739.1, from coordinate 12,368 downwards.
ACCGCAGTCTCTGGTGCGGCACATTGTCGAAGGCCTTTTGAAACTCAATGAAGGCGATGTGAACCACGTGTATATCTTCAAGTGCTTGGGTCTATCTCTGGAGCGATTGCAGCAAATGTTTTGAGCAGGATCTTTTTTCTGAACCCGTGTTGAAAGTTCGATAAAAAATTATGTGTTTCTAGGAATTGCACCAATTCGCTCTTGATGATCCTTTCCATAACCTTGCCAAGGATGCATATCCGTAAGAACTCCCAATCTTCGTCCACAGTGCTCGAAAGCATTGAGGGCCAGTTGAGGTCTGTTAAATCTGCTCGCATCTGATAAAACTTTCCTCGCCAAACGTTACGATGTTTCTCCTCTATAGCAGTCAAAACGGAGAATACTGGGTAGTCCCACATAAGCACCACAGGATCACTTCGACCGTGCGGAGGCATTTAAATAATTTCATCGATGAAAATAAAAAATAAAAAATTGTATATATAAGGCCCAGAGGGCCCCATCATTACAAACATAGTATCGTGGTTTATATAAATACAAAGTGGCTAATTGCTCGACTATGTGAGCATCCATATGAACAGCAGAATTGAGTTGTATGGTAAGTATATCTGATTCAGAAGGATTTGCCATTTTTAAAACAAAAGTCAAAAATTTGTGGCATATACGGTGAACTAGAAAAGAAGCAGTAAAAAACTCCTACGGTTAAATCGAAGGCGGAGTTTGGCGAACCGCCAATTTAAAAAAAGGAGAGAAAACTGCTGCCTGATATTTTCGTGAAAACCAGGTCGAGACAATTAGCCTTTTGTCCTTCACGTGTTCTGGTGGGGAAGGGGACATGTTGTGTGAGGAGTGCTTTCAAGGTCTCTTGCAGAAAATCATAATCGAAAGTTGATTTTGGCCATGATAATTGAACAGTGCTCTAGTTAATTCCTGGTGCGTTTAATTCAACCATAATCATGACATTAGGTCAACTGGAGAACTTTTTCTTATTGTTCCAACAGGTAGATGTCTGCGACTCGGTCTATCCTAGTTGGCCGATAGAAAGTGAGGACATCCAGACATGGAGAGCCAAGAGCCTTGATGTTCAACCATATGGCTTCCGTGCTGCACGCAAACTTGCTCATCTTGTCGGAAACTATTAGCACCTCTTGCACATACACAATTTTCCACCACCCTGTCGGTTTTCTCTGTCCCTCTGATATATTTGGTATCCAGACAAGGTTAGTCGGCTATCTCGAATACTGCCCGAAAGCCAGGTTTCGGTTACTGCTATGACATTCGCAGATACTTTGGCAAGACAAATTATTAAATCGGCAAGTTTTGATAAAAGGCTTTGGGAATTTTCGTACAAGCACTTCAATTTTGCGCCAGCCAAAATTCCTGTTGCATTTGTCAATTATATGGGCCTCACTGCGTCTCGTCTGGTGTCAATCTCATAAGCCTTTTCTGTTTCTTGATGAGTTTCGGTAACTATGGTTTCCACCGTGAGAACGCTGGCCGTTACGGACTCAGTTCTGTCATCTCTTTGGGCAATTGGTTGCGTGATGGTTGTGGCGTTAGTGGGGTTGCTGCAATTGTCCTTAGTACAAAAGGTTAGTTCAATGGAAAATTCGTATTCTTTTTAATTATCTTCCCCTTGAAAAAAGCCAGATTGTGTTCGCAGCCTTCAGTCTTGATTGTAGTTCCAAGACAAGATCCCAGCATTAGACCCTTTCCGCAGGGGAGTATTCCGGTTGGGAAAAACCTCTTTATGCGAATAACGGAGGTTAGTTTTTTTGGATAGGATCGCCTTGATTTGGTCTTTGCTCTCCAGCATAATTTTGAGAGGTCACGGTCGTGGCGTTCCTAGGCTGTCTTCACCCTTTTTGATGACCCGGAAGGCTTAAAGCAACTGGTTAAAGAGGCCATAAAACGACGCGAGGTCTTCGGCGAAATGGTTTTTAGGTCGGACAGCAGTCGATTCCCGCAAACCCTGAATAACCAAACACTGTTGCTGATCCCGGTACTCGGGATTTTCGCTTCCTCGAAAGTTTTTCGAAGGGGCAGGAGAACGCTTAATAGAGCTCTCGTTGGAAATTAATATACCTCTGACCATACTGTCATCTGAAGGCTTCAAGGAATCCATCGGAGTTGATTTTGACTTCGTTCTCCTGTTGTGGTACTTTCCCATTGCAGATTGTCACGCGTTTGTTTCTTGGGATTCAAATACGGGCTCGTAAGAACACCAAATATAGCAGGATGTGATATGTGGTTCTCTTTGGTCGTATTCCATAGGATTCAGAGACCGTCTTCCTGTTATCCATCGATATGGGAATTCACGTCTGAATTCTAAGAACTGTTACAAATGGCAGTTTTTGGTACTTTTGGTGCTTTGGTCACTGCCTTTTTAACTGTAGTATTGCTAACCGTATGTCGTCTAGGATTGTTCTCTTGCAAGAGTTTCCTTAAGTCTGCGTGCTCATTTTCCAGTTTGTTAACTCTCAATAAAATATAAGAACATCCAATACAAGGTTCGTCCTCGTAGGCGACGAATTTGGCTGCCATTACGCTTTTTGCGCGCTTTGCTGGTCCTTGGTTGGAAGTATAAACTGATTGAGGGCCATTCATGGATGCCGAAGCCAGCTCAACAGACATTCCTTTAAAGGAATTGCCACGACTTGTTATGCTGCTAGCAAACAATTGCTTTGAGTTCATGAAGGTTAAAAACACTGTGTAAACGAATGCTTCGTTTGAGCGTATAACGAAAAATTCCAACTGGGTTTGAAGTATGGCAAATATTTAAAGCAATAAGAGCAAACAATGTGCGTAATTGTTCAACAACGCTTTAAAAAAACTATAAACAATATGAAAAATATTCAGGAACAACTCAGCCGTTCGGAGATGTTGAAGGTCCTGGATAAATTCAGATCTGCACGAAGTTGTACACTTTTGGTTCTCTGAGTTGTTGTCAGTTTTTATTGGTGCAGAGGCTGCGTAGTCAAGTTGACTAAGCCGATAAACAAATTCCAATTTGATGCCGTTGTATTAGGAATTTCGGCACGAGACAAATTCCAGATAAGCAGGAAGCAAGTACGTACGTGCAGTTGCAACATTATTCTCCGGAACAGTCCTAGTGAAGTGGTAACGGAGTTCGAATTGTCCAAGTTGGAGAAAAAATAATATTGGTGATTCCTATGCACATTACCTTTATCCATTTCCACCCAGGGAGGGTTGCTGGTTTACTTCATCTGACCACATGAACTAGAAAATAATGAATTTTGCCATCCTGCTCAACTTCGGCCGTAAAGACCCCTCGAACTTCTACGTTCTGTTTAGTCTAAATATGAAAAGTGAAGAAATCCGGAAGGAGTCAGTGGAATTTCAGAAGAGAGGCCTCCTTAATGAGAGCAAAAACTACGCCAGTACCAAGGTAAAACTTTAAAGATGACGATCCATCGAAAGTGTGATGGCGCAGGGCAATTGCAGCGGCGTGGCGGCTGGAAAAATTCGGAGTATCGCTTTGCCATCCCCAGCTGGATTTTGTTATGTGACATGCATGTTAGTGTTCGTCCGTCTTTTGGAGAAACACATTAGTTCGATGTGACCAATTTAACTACAGAACCGGTAATCTGTCTTCTGGTGTTTACAGTCCGACCAACGGACACGATAATGACCTCAACGGTATCATGATGGTATTTACTTTGAAGGAGTGGATGGTTGCTGCTTAGATTTGAATCCGGCAGTGTTCACCAGAGTGACGTCAATTAAGGTTCCATGGATGATATCACTATAGCGTTCGACTGATGCAGCTGCTTTTTTTTCGTACGCACTCCTGAGGACTGGCGATATCACAGTCCTTCTCTACTGACAAATCTCTCGTCACTGATAAGAGATTTTCTCGTGCTTTTTCATCGCGCAACCCAACGATCCACTGCTGAACGAACATTTCCTGCTCAAATTCACCTGTCTTGATCCCGTTATATCTGCAGTCCTGAATGCCAGGAGTCAGATTCGTAAAAAAGTCAACATTGCGTTGAATGGATTCCTGATGCATCTGACAAAACCGATCGCGGCTTAGGAAGATATAGCCTTTTCCGCACCAAGCCATCTCGAGCTTTGTGCATGCAGTTTGTAGATCAGTGGGCTCTTTTAACTTAAGGACATCGGATAGCCGTTGATGGGTTCGAAGGAGTTTCAATTTAGAGTTAATGTCTAGTGTAATTGAGAGCGAAAACATCAGAATCAGTTCGATATAATCATCGAATGTATTTTTCCACTAAAACCATGCGTCATTTGAGGGTTTTGGAGCGTTTTTCGACCAGAAGGATAGCGATGTAGCCAGTTATGAAGCTATGGGGTGTAGGGATACAAGTTAGGGGTAGCACCACACAAATAGCATTCGGTCGTTCCATTTGTTTCCTACAGGTGTTGAATACTCCTGTGACTGCCTCTAACTCGTACCCAAATCTCACCTGTGGTTCCTCAAAGTTGGGTTCTTCCCAGCGGCCACACCCCGGGCAACCATCATGACCGGCGGGCTAAACCAGGTGAGGGTCTCCGGTGTTTTGTGTGCCTCCACACCCGGTATGTCTGACTCCCAAACTCCCCACACCCCGTCTCAAAAAGTCCTACGGTGAGGGCGACAGCAACCCCGTAGGCGGCCCAGGCTAACTCGGGTCGCTCTCCCACTAAAACAAAACCGTGACCCACAGCAGAGTTCAGCAGCCGTCTGGGATGTCCCAGCAGCCTTATTTAGGGACAGCACTGCTTGCCTCATTGCGGAGGAAGGGGATAGAAAAGATTCCCTTAAAAAAATGCTGTGTCTCACGTCTTCTGCAACCGGCTGTGGCTCGCAGATCACAAAATATGCGGTCGTAAAACTCAAACAAACAACAATACCCCCCGTCCCCATCTCCATGTCACATCAATCAGGCTGCTCGGCTGAGTCCGCTCACAATAGCAGCCTGGAATGTTCGTTCCCATTTAGACAATCCTAGGAGAAAAGGGCCGGAACGGAGGACGGCGCCAGTCGCTCGGGAACTGGCGCGCTACAAGGTGGACATTACTGCTCTCAGCAAGACCCGATTCTCTGAACAGGGTCAACTGGAGGAGGTGGGGGCCGGCTACACCTTCTTTTTGGAGCGGCTGGCCAAAGGCAGAGCGACGCGACGCTGCTGTTGCCTTTGCCATCTGGAACGAAATTGTGGTACGTCTGCCCTGTCTGCCGCAGGGTATTAATGATCGCCTGATGAGCCTCCGCCTGCCCCTTCGGGGAGACCAGTTCGCCACCATCATCAGTACCTACGCTCCCCCAATGACGATCTCTGATACGGCGAAGGACAAATGCTACGAGGACCTGCAAGCCCTGCTGGTGACTGTGCCGAAGGTGGACAAGTTAATTGTCCTTGTTGACTTCAATGCCCGCGTCGGGAGGGACCACGCTGCCTGGCAGGAAGTGCTGGGTCCCCTCGATCTCGGTAGCTGTAACGATAACGGCCTCCTTCTTCTGCGTACGTGTGCGGAACACCGTCTCCTGCTGACCAACACCTTCCGCCTTCCGACGCGGGAGAAGGCTACGTAGATGCACCCTCCGTCGCGGCACTGGCAGCTGCTGGGCTATGTTCTCGTCCGGAGGCGAGATCGAAAGGACGTGCTGGTAACCAAGGCGATGTGCGATGCCGATGGTGGGACGGATCACCACCTCGTCATCTCTCAGATGAGGCTCCGATTGCAACCCCGACGAAAGCCCCATGGTGAGTGACCACCAGGTAATTTAAATACTATTTTGTTAAATTTGCCTGCTCAGTGTTTTGATTTCAGCAACCAAATAACCGAGAAACTGGAGGATCTGCATGCTCCAGCTGATAATGCTGGAGACACGATGGCGTCAATTGTGAAATGTCATCCATTCCACCGCCCTAGAAGTCCTTGGATGCAACTCAGTCAACACCAGGACTTATGTGACGACAATGACGCTGAAATCAGCATCTTACTTGCGTAGAAGAATGAACTACACAAAGCGTACATGGACCTTCGAACTGACGCCACCAAAGCAGCCTTCTTCAGATGCTTCTGCCTTGTACAGCAATGGCTGCGGGAGATGCAGGACGACTGGATGATCCGAAAGGCTGAGGAAATCCAGGGTTATGCGTACCGCAATGAAAGTAAAAATATTTTCAAAGCCATCAATGCAATCTACGGCCCGTGTATCAAGGGAACCGCACCGCTGCTCAACTCTTAGGGCACAACACTGCTGACAGAGAAATCGCAAATTCTGAAGCACTGGGCCGAGCACTTCAGAAGTGTCCTTAATTGCTTATCAGCCATCTCCGATGCTGCCATTGACCGGCTCCCTCAAGTGGACCCGAACAATGACCTGGATCGGCCGCCTTCACTACCAGAAACCACCCGGGTCTAGCAGCAGATTTCCAACGGTAAAGCATCGGGTTCCGATGCAATTCCACTGGAAGTCTACAAGCACGGTGGGCCCCGGTTGATGGCAGAACTCACAACACTCTTCCAGGAGATGTGGCGCCAAGGACAAGTTCCTCAGGATTTCAAAGACGTGACCATCGTCCATCTCTACAAACAAAAGGGGAACCGGCAACTCTGTGATAATCACAGAGGCATCTCGTTGCTCAAAATCGCCTGGAAGATCTTCGCCCGTATCCTTCTCAATCGTCTGAACGGTAAACAGGAGCAGGGACTGCTCCCGGAAAGGCAATGTGGCTTCTGCCGACACCGCGGAGCAACCGGCATGATCTTTGCAGCCCGCCAGATAAAAGAGAAGTGCCAGGAGATGCGAACTCACATTTACACCATCTTTGGAGATCTGACGAAAGCCTTTGACACGGTACATCGCGATAGACTATGGAAACTCATGCAGAAATTCGGTTGGCCTGAGCGGTTCACGCATATGGTGCGTCAGCTTCATGACGGGATGACGGCACGCGTCACTGACAGTGGGAAGGTATCCGAAGCATTCGCAGTGACCAGCGGAGTGAAGCAGGGCTGCGTATTGGCCCCCACCCTGTTCAGTCTCATGTTCTCTGCCATGCTGACGGACGCCTACCGTGATGAGCAGCCTGCGATCCGAATCACCTATAGAACTGACGTGCACCTTCTCAACAGTCGGCGTATGCAGGCGTCAACACGTGTGTTAACGACTACAGTCCATGACTTGCTCTTCGCGAATGACTGCGCTCTTAACACCCTGATGGAGAAGGACATCCATCGAGCATGGACCTCTTTGCCGCAGGCTTCGCCGATCTCCGAATCTAGTCAGGCCTCCGTGTGGAATTGCCACGGTATTAAACTAAACACCAAACTGAAGATATGCAAGGCCGTCGTCTTGACGACACTTTTTTACGGAGCTGAGACCTGGACCGTCTACCCGAACCAAGCCGGGAAGCTGAATCACTTCCATCTCAGCTGCATCCACAGAATACTGAAGCTGAGATGGCAAGACAGGATCCCGGACACGGAAGTCCTGGAGCGTACTGGAATCCTTAGCATCCACACTATGCTGAGGCAAGTGCAACTGCGATGGAGCAGCCACCTGGTAGAAATGGACGACGAGCGACTACTCAAACGACTTTTCTACGGAGATGTCGCTACGGGTGCTCGCCGACAGGGGGGGTCAAAAACGACACTTTGAAGAAATCTCTGAAGCAACTGAAAATCAACCCGGTGTCCTGGGAGGACATCACCCTGGATAGACCGGCATGGAGATAATCCGTGACGATTGGTGCAGCAATCTTTGTGGCCAACCGGATCGCCGACGCCAAGGCTAAAAGAGCGGCACGAAAGTCCCCACCGCCTCGGACAAACACCGTCGATGCCCAGGCCCTTCCAACATGCACGCGCTGTCAACACATCTTCCGCGCGTGAATCGGCCTGGTCAGACATCGTCGGACGCGATTCACCAACAATCCAACAATTTCAACTTCTACGTCAAATTCTGCCGACCCTTCTTTGAACTCCCCAAACCTCATTTCTGGCGTCATTTCCATTGCCCCCACCATCATAGAGACCGCATCCTAATACTCATCGTCTGTTACCCCCAACACCGCAACAACCACTGCCTTCGCCTTCACTACCATCGCCACCACCATCAGCGATGGGAAATCTCTCCTAAACTGTCCTCAATGCGACCGCACATTCCCCTCATGCATCGGCCTGGTCGGTAACTTGCGAATCCATCGTACAGAGACTGGTGAATCAGGGCTTGGAGCACCAACACACGGCAGAGATTGCCACCACCACTGCCCTCACTGTCCTCGCGCATCCACCCATCGCATGGGCTTATTCGGTCACATGCGCATCCATGACAGCAGAATTCACCGCAATGCTGACAACACCGATACCCCATGCACACACTCCACTCCAACCATTAATACCGCAACTGCCACCCGCACTACCATAAATGACATCCTCCAGCCTCTCCCAATTTATCCTGCCATCACTGCGCCCACAATTTCAGCTCACGCATCGGCCGATCCGTGCGAATCCATCACACGGAGGCTGGTCAACCAGTGCCTGGAGCTCCGACATACAGTCGTCTGGCCCGCCTCCACTGCCCTCACTGCTCCCGCACATTTACACACCGCATGAGCCTATTAGGACACACGTGCCTCCACGACAATCTGCGGTAAACCACTGGAGGCTAAGCCACATCAGCGTACACTACCTACACCAATACATAGACAACACCATCACCATAATTACGTACCTGAGAATATCACGGTCTCCTAGAAACCGTATTTTGGAAGGCTGCTAATCTGACACCTACACCAGACCACGCCGTTGGCTCAGTGTATGTACTGTGCGTGTCACGTGGCTGACCAGTGGACTTGGAGTCAGACGGCGATGGCCCCTCCATATCTCCTGGTTTAGTGAATCCTGGCGTGTGCGGTTTGGGGGCCAGGCCATGCTGTGGTGCGCGAGGATGGGTACGCCAACCCGTCAGCCAATGCGCCCAATCCCACACCAGACAACTGACCGGCTCGGACGGTGGTCTGATTGTTGGGGTGAGGGAGAGAGTGAGGTCGAGAGCTCAGCGCATTTTCCTCACTATAAACAATCTGACGCACTTGAAAACATCACGGTGCGCTAAAAGCCGTGGCTTGGAAGGTTGCCAACTGACGGGACAACTCGGACCGCGTGGTCAGCCCAATGTGTGTTTTGTGTGGAGTGGCTGACTGGCGAACTGAGAGTCAGGTTGCAATGGCTCCTTCTGAATGTGGCCTTTATGGCACTCCCACTCCGTGGGATCCGAGCCAGGTGTGGTGGCACGCCCAGGGGCGGCTCCGGCCACAGCAGCCACCTGCGCCATCTCCCATCTCCAGTTTTCTTGACTCTGTCATGACACCGGGCTGAGGTGGAGGAGGAGGAGAGAATGTGGTTGCTGCAGCGCAAGGCTACTATCACTTGAAAATAATTCACGCGCAAGTCACCGTCCCTGTACCACCCTTCCTTGGAGCATACGGTGGACCTCGTCGAAATCGACGGTCGAACTGCCACCAATCGCCGAAATAATGGACAATGACACTTTGGATTGAGCATGCGCTACTCATCACTGGGACGTGCGTTTGCACCTTTTTCACATAATATCCACGGTGCTCATACCTCTGCCTCGTACACATGAAAACAGGAAAATGTGAGCATGCGAAATGGCGCTTGCATTATGCAGAACTCGAAAAGGTGCAAGGGCGCCAATGAGGATTGAAAGCTCCTCACTACTCCACCTATTTCGTAAGAATGTGGTGTTTGTGATTTCATTACGAAGCACAGTACGTAATAGAAGCAAAGTTGCCCCCGGAGCAGCAGCTACCTACCCAATGCCTTCCAGCCGCTGAAGATGCAACGAAATAAATAGAAGAGCAGGGCGTTCATATGCGGAAATGGGTATTTTTAGGAAGGGGTACTCAGTCGACTTTTGTCAACCGGAATATTCCATAAGAGTTGCACACGTCTCTGGCTCCCATGCAGCCACAGGAATAGGAAAGAGCGCAAGCACGATAGGCCTCATTGTGAAGAAAGGAGAGTGGCATTGGGTATTTTTGGAAGGGGAATGCATTGCAGTTTAGATCTGCTAGTTTATTAAAGATGTTCGAATTAAGCAGAATGCCAGAGCAAGTGCGCAGCATCCTCCTCAGTCCTGACGTTTGGACCTCGACAAAATGGGGTAAACGCCTTCCATCTGCTGCCAATTGTTCGATTACTAGTGCGTACCTGCTTCGTCGTAGCCTCCCCGGCACAACCCATGGCCTGCTTTATTCTTATTCTTCTTCGTCATCTTCTTCTTCTTCTTCCTCCTCATCCTCCCCCATCTCCACTGTTTGAAGGAAATGAAGTACTGTTGTTATGAAAAATTAGGTAGGCAAATGAGGCCACGGCGGCGTCTGGTTGCGCTTAGTGAAGTGAGTGTAGAGTGCCCCCTAAACGGGCCACTTGGTAGATGTGCTGAATTAAAAATGGGGACAAAATCAGGGTGCGTCATGCGTTATTATTTGGGATGAAGAGCCATAATAAATGCCGAACATTGGAGCTCTGGTGCTTCCCGTAACTTGTACCCCTACACCCCCTACACGCCCTGATATTTTGAAATCCCGACATGTCCAGATAGGAGCTGGCACGTGCTCATTGGTCAATCGATTTTTAGCCTCTGAGCTCTGATTGGCTGGTGGGCTGATAGTGTGGCTTGAGCAGGCGTGGGAAGCACGCCATGACACTTTTCTATGCCGTGGCATGCACGGGCGTGACTATAGTTCGGCCTGCTTATGTTACCCACCTATTTTTGCATTTAAATTCCTTTTCAGTTTACTATATCGATTTATTTTTTTCTTTTAACCCTGTTTATTGTTTATGCAGGTCTGTAAGAGGACAATATGAAGGCATATTGCCCGCGATGGGGCCGAAACTATGCTACGGAGTTACTGAGGAAGTGAACAGGTACAGATGCAAGCGCTTAAAAGCTGATGAGGAAAGCACGTCTGCACCGCCAAGTAATCGAACTTGGATGAACGTGCCCCTACCCTAGTAGCAAGCGTATATCGAGGCGATATTGCGAATAGCGAATTTTCGCTTTTTGAGCAAACGACATGTCATTGGTTCCCTCCCTGACGTAATCTGGCTGTTGATTGATTGGCGGTATTAAGTCCCGTAGGCACTTCCCGCGCGCGTGAATGCACGCCATTATTTCGCGGCGTGCTCGTGTGACGTTTGACTTGACCAACCTCCCTCTGTTTATTTTGATATCTTTTTATATCTGCCTAAATTTTTTACATTATTGAAAACTATGTTTTAGACAGGAGTCGGGAAGAACGCGAAGACAGCGATACGGGGACCAAGTTTTAAATGAAATCGACGAAGAAAATCTTAAAACTTTCTCTGACGAAAAAGAAGAAGAATTACAGGCATGTGTGCCGCTAATAAGTGTCGTCTTTTTTTGGAGTCGCGGCGGAACCGGGGGATGCTGAAATCGACACGTCAGTTAGCCCTGAAGATGCAGATTAAAAATTTAGAATTTTTATTTGGTTAGCACCGGCAAGGCACTGTCTAAGCAAACATTAGTAACGAAATAAAGTTATGACAGTGTGTGCAGATAAAATGTACAAATACATAATTTGTCCTGCTAGGTCAACAATTAGCAATGTTTTAAAATTAATGGTGAACTAGAAACAATAGGCAGTAAAAATAAACTCCTACAATAAAAATGGAGGCAGAGTTCAATAAGCCTTCATTTTTGAATAGAAGGTAGGAGAAAAAAACTGCTTAGGAAAAAATGGTCAGGCGGAAGAGTAGGGTAATTCTGTAGATGCATTTCAGAATGAGATAATGAAACGTCGAGGTGATTCGTTCTTGATCACTTAGGCGTATGAAATAAAATCTCACGAAAATGCGTCAATAAACTGAAGTCCTCAGCATCTTTGGATCCAGAATTGAATTCTGATGATGGTTAGTATCCAAAGAAACGGCAAAATTTTAGACTGTGGACAACAGAATGTGTACGTCCGAATGACGTCATCGTTTGGAGGACTGGTGATATAAGTAGACATCATAGTTCATGGGCGACTCGAGGTAGCGACAATATAGTTTCAAGAGGGTCACTTAAATTCCCGATGGTCCTTTCTCCGAGTCATGGGGAAAGCTACTGAGAAAAGATGAGGAAAATAAAAGGTTAATAGAATCAGTGTTAAGATAAATGTACAGTCTTCGCTTGTATGCAAATGTAATAGGTTTAATGGATTTTGCACTGCTTGGGTGCCGTCAAATCCTTAGAACACAGGAAAAAACCTAAAACAAACTCTTCTTTTTCATTAACCAATTTTGATTCGGTTTGTTTGTTTGCTTAAAAAGGCAGTGTTCGAAATGAAAGAGTTTGTTTTACG
>WEDG01004737.1:0-25453 GCA_017591395.1 Schistocephalus solidus | reverse complement strand
GAAGTCCATGTTGATATGAACTTAGCAAGTTATTCTCTTCAAGATGCCTCATCAGTTCCGTTTTGATTATCTTCTCCATCATTTTGCAACAGATACTTGTGAGGCTGACTGGTCGGAAACTGATGTCGTTTTGTGAGGTAATTTGGCAAAAGAAAAATTCCCGAAAATTGCGAAGAGAAATTACGTTCGTGCAGTGACAGTTTTAATGTCAGAATCCGAACAAGCGAAGTGTTAACGATTTTCAAACTGTCCAAACCGGAGAACAAAAAGATACGTGGTTCCTTTGCACACGATGACCTTGATTTGGTATACCAGTTACTGCATATTATTCTTCGTTGGAAATAAGGTAAACTTACAAAATTTAAACTTTATTTCTAGAATTAACCTTTATATTCCGTCCTTTTGACGTAAATCTGCGAGAAATTTAATGAGGCTATGTAGGGTGAAACATTTTAAAAACTTTATATTTTACCCTTGTGCAATTGCAATAACTGCAAGTGTGTGCAGCTGATAATGAGGTAGAAATTCAATTAAATTGTCAATAATTAGGCTAATATTTTCAACAGAAAACGAAGAAATCGGTTTAAAATTCCAGCATTCACTTATCTTTAAATTTGAACTAACCGCCTTCGACCAAGACATTGAAAGGGGGCAGTGGCGAGCCACAAAATTAGTAAGAGGTCAAGCTGAACTGCATATGAGATTCGTCTAAATAACCTAAAGCTCTATAATAAATAAATAAATAAATTGTATATTTAAGGCCCAGAGAGCCCCGTCATTTAAAACTTAGTATCGTGGTATAAATAAATACAAAGTGGATAATTGCTGCTCTATGTGAGCAGCCATATTAACAGCAGAAATTAACAATATGGTAGGCATATCCGATTCAGAACGATTTGCCATTTTTGAAACAAAAGACAACAATCTTTAACATAAACGGTGAACTAGAAAAGAAGCAGTAAAAAAATCTCCTACGGTAAATCGGAGGCGGAGATCAGCGAGCCGCCAATTAAAAAAAAGAAGAAAAAAACTGCTTCACTTAAACATTAATAGCTAGATGCAATGGGATAGATCTGTGATGATGCTGACAACGTATGAGAGTTCGGGAACGCTCCTTTTCGTGTGAGAGATAATATAGCAGTCATGAGCTACTGTTTGTAACCACCAGTGGAGGTGAGAGAGGACGAACTCATCGTGGACACCAGGGTCAAAACGAAGACGGGACAGTAGAGGTCATAAGATCATAATTGAGATGCGACCTTGCCGACTGCATAGTCCACCAATCAAAAGAAGCAAAACTATCAGAACCCGCCTTGATCCTCAACTGAACCTGGAGACCATCGTCGGGGGTTGCAAAAAGCGGAGGAAAGTACCAAGGTTGTCAAGACTTGGCGATGCTAGTTTAAAAATGAGGGGGGCAAAAAGTAAATGCAAAGATTGATTCTGCAGAGGGTGATGGATATATAATAAGAGACCATTATAATATCAAGGGAACTGCCTCAAATACTAGGAGGACCCTTTTCGAAATCCAAGAGTTGCGAGTTAGGGAAGAAAACAGACAATAAGGACTTTATATCTTCCGAAGTTAAATGTTTGCGTTACTTTGTTTTTGAAAAATAGCTAATGTGGACGACAGCCTAATTTGCAGTGGAAGATTATTCCAGATGAAAGCATATTTGGAGGCAAAAAACTGAGACCGGTTAGTTGTGGAGCTAAAGGGTGGTGAAATGATCATGGAGGAATAACGAGTGGCATAGGGTGGATCTACCGGAGTAAGAGCGTTAATTCGTGGGAGATTGGGGCTAGAGTTAACGCGAAACAGGAAAGCAGAGACCGGCTGAGTTATAGGCAGTTGCGCGGAGACGTGATACAAACCTTCCGTATCGTGCGTGGCATGGATTTCGCCCTCCTATGTGTTGACTTATTCCATCTTGCCACTACGAAAAATCTCCGAGGTCATCCATTCAAACTAAGTGTGCCCCAAGTAAGATTGGATGTAAGGAAGTATTTTTTCACCAACCGTGTCGTGGAACCGTGGAATAATCTACCTGAGGCGATTGTTATGTCCCAGTCTGTGTATACATTAAAACATCGGCTTGACATACATATGTTACAGCACCACGAAGACTATATGACTGCCTCACCTTAACAATATCAGTGTACCACTTAAATCTGCCTGCATTCACTTGACTGTTACTTCTTTAATTTGCTTCTTATTCTTGCTTCTTTTATGTAACAAATAGGGATTTCAAAGGCGTAAGCTTATTTTCCTCAAATAAACTGAACTGAACTAAACATGCCAATATATATGGCCTCAATTAGTTCTTCGAATTTTGCAGGACCGGAAGGTGGAAACCAATGAAATTTAGGAAAGTTGAAGTCACCTGCAATCAAGCAGTACTTCAGATTTAAGTCAGGTGCAGCGTGAAATGCCTGCGAGAGAAAAAGATCGCAATCCTCGCTGGCATTGGGTGGGCCATAGACACTACCACCGAGTAAAGAGAAGTTATCCTTTAGAACAAATCGGAGCCAACAGCTCTGTTCTACCGTGGTAAATTGTCGAAAGTCCAACGGCAGAAATGTAAGTGGTTGCTTAACATAGACACAGCTTCCTCCGCCATGGCCCTGGTGTTGATCATTTCGAATGTAAGTGTAGCCAAGAATAGAGAGTTCCGAGTCGGCTGAACATGGTGTTGCCCATGTCTCTGTAACTATTACAACGTCAGGACGGTGGACGAAAACAAGAGTCTGGAGCAAAGACATCTTATTAAGCAGAGATCTGGCAGTTAGGATGATTATTTTATGCGGGCAATTTTTCGGTTCCTGAAACGGGACAGTTAGGCTGTCAGGGTGACTGCCTTCGTCCAAAGTAATGCTCTTTTCACTTGAAATATATGTCCGTCCCTTATTTTGAGATGTGTCTCGCCATTGGTCCTTCGTGTTTCCAGTTCTATTATTAATTGTCGCATTTTTATTCGCTCTTTCAGCCCGTATTCTGGGTTGATCTTCTCTGTGGCAGGAGCTGTGCCTGTGCTTCCTTTCCCAAAATGATTTTAAGATGTCTTGGTCGAGGATTTGAATCAGGTGTTGACAGAGCCTTCCCTATTCTATATGCCTTGAAAATATGAATGGACTAGCTGTCGCTTAGCAGCGTTTTTGCATACCATTGAAGGAGTTCCAAGTCATGATTTAATCTCACCTTTGGAATGATTGACGCTGACTTTGGGACCCCCGTTATGATAACTTTATGTTTTCGACTCAATCGAGCACCCATTTGCAACTTAGATCTTTCAATTAACTGAGTACTTGTACCCAGTTCACTTTATCCGATAGGTGCAGATGAACCGGGTGTTGGTCAGGCTGGAGCCAAATCCGTGTACGACTTGGTCTTCTTAGACCTTTTCCTCTTTGGCTTTACAAACTCACCAATCTCTTAACATCGCATGTTGGTGCAACGTCGAGCAGCGATATAGCGCTGGGTTGTAAGGCCAAATTATTGCTTATGCTGCCTGAGCTTTGTGATGATGGCGTGGAGCAAGGACAAGATGGGACACCCTTTCAAACTAGCGACCCGTCCTCTGGTTTACTAAGTTTGGTATACGCGATGGCTTTTATGTGAGTATTAGGTAAGCTTGAAGAGGCTATATGTGCATACTTATTTTGTTTTGCGGTAGTTTTTTTACGGACTGGAGCTTTTTAAACAGGTGGGCAAGAAATAGATTTTTTACGTTATATATTTCTTGCCTGAAATTGCTTACATTCTACTTCATCCCTGAGAGGTTTTGTAGAAGGCTGAAAATCCCATACATATTTTATCTTCGTAAGCTATATTAACGGAGCTTACTAGAATTTTTGCCCATGTAGCATGAAGCG
Source organism: Schistocephalus solidus (assembly GCA_017591395.1). Taxonomy (NCBI): domain Eukaryota; kingdom Metazoa; phylum Platyhelminthes; class Cestoda; order Diphyllobothriidea; family Diphyllobothriidae; genus Schistocephalus; species Schistocephalus solidus. The sequence goes on along the minus strand of WEDG01004737.1, from coordinate 21,580 downwards.
AACAATTAGCAGAAAAAAGTTAGTTGCAACTATTTTCTGCTTGTCTATTAATTCACTGATCAAAATCCCCTGCTAATATGACCGACTGGTTAGATGTGTCAAAGGAAGGTCCTGCGCGATTTTGCGATGTATGTGCGAAACTAGCTCACGGACCAATTTTTCGTGGCAGTTAATTTAAGGCCCAGCGTCTTGCATACTTAGTCTCCCACCGATCGGGTGAAAATGAGGACACTGGTAGCAGAATTGAAAAAACGTCAATACGAGGGGGAACAAAACTTGAAAATAGAAGACAACAAAATAGTCAAAACGGTGCGCTCGTTTTTATGGGAACATCCAGTGAAATAGATGGCAACCACGCCGGTCAAAAGCCCTACCAAATGCCTATAGATTTGAACCTAAACAGGAGACTGTATATATCTTGTGAAATATCCAGCAATAATCACCATGTGGAAGAAAGAACCAAAAATCTTCAGAAATCGAGGGAAGAAAACAAGATTAAAATGATGTACACAAATGTGCAGAGTCTATTGAACAAAATGGATGAATTTAAACTGCTCGTGGACCATTTACAACCTGACTTCATAGCTCTAACTGAAACATGGTTAAATGAAAAAATCGCAGACACACAAGTCAAAATTGACGGTTTTCAGCTTATCCGCATGAATAGGAACGGACGTAGGGGTGGTGCAATCGGAATGTTCATACGAGAAGTCATTGACTTCATTCCGGATAAATAATAAATAAATAAATTGTATATTTAAGGCCCAGAGGGCCCCATCATTACAAACTTAGTATCATGGTTTAAATAAATACAAAGTGGATAATTGCTGCGCTATGTGAGCATCCATATGAACAGCAGAAATGAGTAGTATGGTAAACATATCCGATTCAAAAAGATTTGCCATTTATAAAACAAAAGTCAACAATCGTTGGCATATACGGTGAACTCGAAAAGAAGCAGTGAAAAAACTCCTAGGGTTAAATCGGAGGCGGAGTTCGGCGAGCCGCCAATTTAAAAAAAAATAGGAGAAAAAAACTGCTTCACTAAAAAGATTAATAGCTAAATGCAATGGGATAGTATTGTGATGTTGCTGACTGCGTATGAGGGTTCGGGACGCTCCTTGTCGGGTGAGAGGTAATATAGCAGTCAGAGCTACTGTTTATTAAACACCAGTGGAGGTGAGAGAGGACGAACTCATCGTAGACAACATGGTCGAAACGAAGAGGGGACAGTAGAGGTCACGAGATCATCATTCAGATGCGACCTTGCTAACTGTATAGTCCATCACCAAAGAGGTGAAACCATCAGAACCCACTTCGATCATCAACAGATCCTGGAGACTATCGTCAGGGTTGCAAATTCGAAGGAAAGTATCAAGGTTGTCAAGAGTTGGCAATGCTAGTTTAAAAGGAGGGGAAGAAAAAGTGAATGCAAAGATTGACTCTGCAGAGGATGATGGAAAATATAATTAGAGACCCATATAATATCAAGGGATCTGCCTCAAATACCAGGAGGAACCCTTTCAAAAATCCAAAAAGTTGCGAGTTTGGGAAAGAAACAGACAATAAGGACTTTATATCTTTCGAAGTTAAATGTTTGCGTAATTTGGTTTTTGAAAATAGCTAATGTAGACGACAACCTAATTTGCAGTGGTAGATTATTCCATATGAAAGCATATTTGGAGACAAAAAACTGAGACCGGTTGGTTGTGGAGCTAAGGGGTGGTGAAATGAACATGGAGGAATTACGAGTGGCATAGGGTCGATTAACCGGAGTGAGAGCGTTAATTCGTGGGATATTTGGGCTAGAATTAACGCGAAACAGGAAGCAGAGACCAGCTTGGGAGTCTTCTAACCCACAGAAATTTAATGTTTGCTAACTGGCATCTATCCGTATAAGAGAAACTGGATCCAGGAAGAGAAAAATAGTTTTCGAGTAAAAAAACCCTCTGAACTTTTTTTCAATCTTACTGCGGTCAGAGGCGTTCATCAGCCCAAATAGGGGACAGCAGTATTCGAGGATAGGAAGAACAAACATGCGGTATAGGTTTAACTTTTATTTCCGGAAGGAAGAAATTATGTGATATGAAACCACATATCTGTGCAGCCTTTGCAGAAATTCGATCTGCATGAGGCGATAATGCTAGCTTATTCGTGTAACTTAGACCTAAGTCTTTTTTTATGGTTGATCGTTCTAAAAGTGTACTATTTTTTTGAAATACTAGGGGTCCAGGAAGCTTGGCGGGGGCCAAAACACATGAAACTGCTCTTGGATGGAGAAAATTCCATCTGCCAAGTACAGCTCCAACGTGAGAGCATTAGTAGATCAGTGTTGTTTTTGTCAACGCAACTATTAGCAGTGTCTTTAGAAAATGAATAAATGCACTTGAGATCGTCAACGTAAACGAAATTTTGTGAATTTGTGAGTAAAGTTGAAATTTCGTTAATGTACAGAATGAAGAGAAGGGGACCTAGAACGGTGCCTTGAAAAACGCCACTCGTGATCGGTTGAGGCGTTGAATAGCTATTACCTACTAGGACCTTCTGGCTGCGGTTAGACAAGTAGGAACCAATGAAGTCAAGGAGAGGAGGCCGGATGCCGAGGGCTTCCAGTTTCACTAGAAGACGTCTGTGCGGTACCTTGTCAAAGGCTTTGCTCAGGTCAAAGTAGATCACAACCACTGACTGTTGCTCGTTACGAAGGGAAGTGACGAGGTTAAGAAAAAGCTAAGTGACACACTTCGCATGATCTCCCAGGTAGAAAACCATATTGCGAGTCGCTTAAAAGCTTATTTTCTTGGCAAAAAGTCAAGAATTTGATTAAAAATAATTTTTTTCAAGAAGTTTTGCGAGAGCCGGGGTTTTGTGAACGCCTCGATAATTATTTACGTCCGAACGAGATCCCGACTTGAAGACAGGAAGAATAATAGATGTCTTCCATGAGTCAGGAAAAGAATCCGTTTAAAAAGATAAACTGAGAATACATGGCTAAGCAATCGGGGAAAGCTCGGCACTCTCTTAATAACTGAGTTTGGAATACCGTCAGTTCCCGAAGAGTGCGAGTTTTTCAGACGAATTATTTGCTTACGAATTAGTTCTAAGGAGAAATCAATAGTGCTGATAACATTCAATGAGGGATGCCTGAAACGTCGGAACCGGTTCAGATTCCATCGTATGATGATTTGCAAAAGAACGCACTAAACAGTTCTGATTAGTCAGAGTCTTCCAGGACGAAGTTCTTGTCTTCATTTAGTAATGGAGGAATTTCATAACCTCGTTTAGAAGAGGATCGACGGCGGAAAAGTTGAGCAACAGATTTTGCAGAGTTTGGCTCACTGAGTGCGCAAGATTCCCTCTGTCTGTCCTGTGCAAGACGAATCTTAGAGGCTAATTCAAAAAAATCTCAGCGATCCTTAGATGTACAGATAACGAACTAGTATATTGATCTTTCAACTGCTTCCTCAATTTCTTTAGTCGTGGCAAAAGAAAGTGAGGAACGGTTGATTCCGAGACGTAGGGCTTGACTATTTTTGGTTGGCACAAGCTTCAGGATGTTATTTGAAACGACTGACACGAAGTCACTAAGACTTGCTGCGTCGTTCATGGAGGAGAAGATTTTGCCAGTCCAATGAGTCAAAAAAAGTTACTAATTAAGCTCATATCTGCGAGGTCAAAAAAGCATGATAGGTACGAACGGCACTAACCTTTTTCGATGAAACAATCGGAAGGCAACAGTGAATTAGTGTATGGTCACTTTGGAAGAGGCCCTGCTTAAAAATCAACGAAGAGGGGAGCAATGTCGTTTTGTGAAAATCAAGTCTTAAATATGCTTTTCTCTCGTTGAAGAACGGACAAGCTGGGACCAATTAGAAAAAAATTAATCGTATCGAGGAAAGGCTGAAATCTGGGTGGACAAACGTTTTGAAATCCAGTCAATTTCAGGAAAAATTAAAAGTCCCCAGCGATTATTTTAATGTTAAAATTGGACTTCGAAATCAATTTAAAAAAATTTCACAAAGTTTTGCATCATCATTGGATGATGAATTAGGCGGGTTGTAAATACATCCGAGAATCGCCTTTTGCCTGGACGACAGGATAATGGATGCGAAGCAGTAATTACCAGAGAATGACGTAACATCTAGATCAAAACGGGAAGTTCTTAAATGAAGCTTTTAATATAGAAGACAACCACCACCACGCTTACTAATGCGGTCTTGACGGTAGAGATCGTACTGGTCTATGACAAGCAAAGAGTCGGAAATTAAGGCATGGGTCCAAGATTCAGTTACGCATAAAAACATCGGGCATTAGCTCGAAAGCAATGGCTCTCAGTTGCGCCATCTTATTTAAAAACAGATCTAGCATTAAGTAATATGACATCTAGCGTAGTTCGAGTATCCAAACTAGGGTTATCGTTACTTATAAAAAAAGGAAGACTTGGTGGTGGGGAAGTAAACTGTAGAGAGGTAGGTGCTGGCGGAAAGTAAAAATGGCTGCTGTCTACAATTAGCTAAGCTGTTACTGCTAACTAAATTAGGATTATTGTAGAGAAACATATTTGGGTGGTATCCATTGAGAGGAAGGCTATTTTTCTGCGTTAGCGAAAATAGGGAGGCCTATAAATAGGATTTTTGAGGAATATTGGAATAATATGGGGGAGAATAAGATTTGAAAACGGAACAAATTGTTTTTGGAAAACTGGTACCGTAAGGGGTAGGGTTAAATAATGGGGCAGCCTGAGAAATTGATTGGTTGGGATAATTGCTAAGGAAATTTTTGGGTATGTATGGTAGCTGCTGGAGGGTTAGGAGGTTTCCCAACTTTAATAACATTTTGTCTTTTTGGAACTTAAGTTTGGAGCATCCTTTGACTTGCCAAGGTTTTTGATAAGTTTATTAGATTGGACAGCTGAGACCGGAGTGAATATCGTGGAATGGGAACGAGGTGGACTTGACCCAGTATTGTTGACTAAGTCAACAGTAGGAATACAAGGAAAACTACGTTGAAACGGAGAAGCAGTCGGTCTTGGCACTTTAGACGGAGTTACTGGCATTAAAGGTGGGCTTACGACATGGCTGATAGCTACTGCGTTGGAAATTCCTATTCGCGAGGAAGAAGGCGTTAGTGGATTCGTTGAAAGGAGAGCAGGAGTTGAAGATAAGGTTTTTGAACCGGCACTATAGGAGATTGCTGTATCGTCTCGTTATGGTTTGCATAGCCATGACCAGACTTATGGATAATGGATTGAGAGGCCGAAGACCTATGCAAGAGGTGAGACACATTCCTTCGCTCCATCGGTGTAAGATCCCGACAAAGGAAACATTTTGCATCTTCTAGATAACGAGAAATGCGACCTCGTTGTGCAAAAAAATGGAGTCCACCTCGATTGGTGAAAAAAAGGGTGACTAATATAGGTGGATTTTTTTGCTACGTGAGGAGAGGCGTTTGGCTTCCGCTATTTTTGTAGTTGAAACCGCACGAGTACAGGAAGTTTACGGCAACGTCAATGGGTCGTCTGTCCCGTGAAACATTTTTTAAAAGAAAATTATAATTTCGTTTCTGTCGGTCTGATGTTTCAGTGGCAACCAAATGGACGAGAGAATCCAGACGCTGACATTCCTGAGAAGGAAGAGCAGAGAAGTCACCGTCGAATAAGTTTCCCAGTAAAGAAGAACTGATCAAACTTTAACATTAAATCATTACAGTTTTGTAAAGCAGAGATCAAGCTGCTTAGCTTTAACGATTGGTTGCATATGCATATCACTGCTGTGACTACTTGATGCAACCAAGCAACGCTTCGGTGCAATGGCTGAGAGCTTGCGACGAGCCGAGATTTTTGTTCTCATTTTTGCTAGGAGGCTTTAATTTGGTCAAACTTAGGAAAAGCAGTCGAATAATATTCTGCGACAAATATTTTTTCCAAAATTTTAACTAAGGACCTTTATACGTGCTTGAGAGACTTCTTAGTATAACAGATCCACCTGACTAATAACGAGGCTATATCGGTTGAAAGCGTTGACTATAAAGGTTTACGCCTGTAGAAGTGGACGAGCACCACAGGTATAAGCAGTTGATAGAGTGTTAAAATTGCAAAGTTTTTATCAAAAAATCAGTTAGTAATTAAAGCTTTGGATAAGGAAATTCTGAAAAAATTAGAACTTTCACTTAGGATGGGCCCTCGCCAAATAGGATCTCGTCTTGCGAAATACTTTTTTGTAAACTGAAAGTCCCAAATCAGCCAGACCTCCATATTGCCGTGGTTTATGGACCCCAGGACAGCGAACGGACACGGACGAAGCACTCCTCACAGAGGTAAAGCAAATTTGCCGTAGCAAACACTTATTAATACTTTGAGATTTCAACGCGCCCGATATCGATTGGGTGTCAAGGTACTGCTCGCGATCGGAGAATTCATTCGAACAGAAATTACTTCAGTTGGTAACTGAAGAGTTTCTTACCCAACATATCAAAATGGATACGCAATTCCGAAATGGGCAGCAGTCAAGCTGTTTGGATCTAATCATAAGTAGAGATGACAATTGCATCCCTGTATTAAGTTCTTACGTGCCGCTTGCACGAAGGGATCATTGTGTTTCTGCTTGGGAGTACAGTCATTTTTCTGTACCCAAATGTCGTGCAGTTAGGAAAAGAAGTGTATGGAAAGGAGATTATCCCAAAATGGAAGAATCACTGAATGGGATAGACTGGAGCCATGCACATGTACCCTGACCCAAATACTGCCTGGTTCTTCATTAGTAAAATTTATTCAGCAGTTGGTAGAGAAATTCTGCCCACTTAAAAGGGATCGTGCGTCTCCCGACCCGAGTGGGTGACATCGGAAATAAAAATCTCAAGAAGAAAAGAAGACTATGCGAAACGAACATTTTTCGCTTTTTAAGAAAAAGCGAAATCGCTGTCGGAATCATCTGAGAAAAGAGGGAGCAGCCTTTTGAGTCAGAAAGAGTCAAAGACATACGAAGAAATTCGAAAAGGTTTTTCGCTTACGTTAATAAGGCAAAACGAAATCGCAACTGCATTCCTTGTCTTAAAGACAATCAGGGAAACAGGGTAACTGATAACTCTCATAAGACCAGCCTCTTATCCAATTTCTTTATGGCCGTGTATACTGAGGAACCACCTTTTGACGAGGACGAATACTACAGTACTGCCACATCTACAAACAAAATAAGCACGGTGTCGTTCCCAATGGACACAGTAAGAAAAACTCTGAAACTGCTACAGCCCATTAAATCACCTGGCCCAGATGGTAAAATCCGCAAAAATCTCAATGAACTCACAGACCAGCTGGCCTCTCTGCTCTCCAAGATATTTGAAAGTTCAACGGAGGCGGGGGCTCTCCTACTGAGTGAAAGGTAGCCAACATAACCCCCATCTATAAAGGAGGAGAGTGGACATCGCAAACAGTTTCCGACTAGTCAGCCTCACAATTATCTGTTGCAAAATGATGGAGAAGATAATCAAAACGGAACTGATGGGGCATCTTGAAGAGAATAACTTGCTAAGTTCATATCAACATGGACTTCGAAGTGGTCGATCCTGCCTCACAAACCTGCTCACATCCATGGAAAGTTGGACAAAATCATAAGAAATGGGTTTGTCAGTCGATGCGGTCTACATTGACTTTAGCAAAGCTTTTGATATGGTTCCACACAAACGTCTGATCTTTAAGCTCCGTTAAACGTGCATAGGAAACCACCGATATTATTTGTTCTTTAACTTGGATAATTTGTAAGCCATTACCACTTCACTTGGACTTTTCCGGACAATATCGTTCCAGCTGTACGTATCTGCTTCCTGCACATCTGGAATAACGATAATTGCGAAATCTTTCTGCTTTTCTATTAATTCGCTATTAATTCTATTAATTTTTTGACCTTGCCTGTAAACTGGCAATAAATAAATAAAATTAAATTGAGGAGGTTAAACAAAAACTCCCCTGCCAATATGGCTAAATGCTTAAAGGCATCGATAAACCGTCGTACGTGATTTTGTAGTGCATGTGCGAAACTAGGTCGTGGACCAAGTTTTCGTAACAATACACTTAAGGCACTTGCGTTTTGTATACTTATGGGGATACAGAGCAAATGCAATTGATGTTAGAATTGCCACAAAATTAACAGGGAGTCAGCTAGAATATTTAAAAATAAGAATATGAAAATATAAGGACTCAGCCTTTGGTTTGAGCCCCTTCCGCGATTAGAAGCAGATGTAGGGAGCACACAGCCGGTGTGAGTTTCAGAAATCAGCAAAGATCGAGGATAGCAAATCACGTTGAGATAAATCCTGGGGCAGGGAAGAATCCTCAGCAGTAGATTTTTTTTTTTTTTTTGCCTCAGAATCCTTACGTCCAAGGAGAAATTTACGAACCAATGGGAATATATAGACAATTCTTTAATAATTTTCCAGCACCGTATCTTCTACACTGAGGTAGAGACTAAAAACCTCGTTGGCTGGAGGGACATAAAAATTCGAAACCAATTTCAAATGACGCGCCACTGATTGTCGCGCACAGTTACAGCGCAGAGAAATACGCAGCACCCCGTACTTCGAGACGCCTTAGGAAACCCTATAAGTGACGCTTAGTTGACAGCTGAGAGCTTCAATGCTTTCTTGACTTGAACGTTCAGTTAACATCCTGTCGCCCCCTTTCCTAAAATCCGGGTTTGGACCGGTAACGTCCTCAAAACCATAACTTTTATTTTCTGGGACGTGACCGTTGCCATTCGGCGTTTTCGTCAATCTTACAGTCCTGGACCAGATGGCAACCTGGTCAGCATTCTACAGGTGGATGCAAGCGATAGATTTCCGTCCCCTCTGTATAAGATATTTAATCTTGCTCTTAAAAGTGAAACCTTCCTTATTTGATGAAAGGATTAACACATACTGCCTATACCCAAACGTTGCCGACCTACGTCATTTGATGACTTAAAGGCCAATAAATACACTGCCAGCAGTATCGATGATCTTAGACACCTTGATTTAATACAAGAAGATGCATCACCTAACAGAGAATAACGTATATAATGAGGCTCTGCATGAATTCCTCGAAAAAAGGTCTTGTGACACCTGTCAGCTCTCTTTCTTTGATCATGATGCTACAATCAAAGAGACAGCGGTTTTTGCAATGTACACCGTTTACTTCGATTTCACAATGGCTTTCGATCATGTTGACCATGATCTCCTACTCCTGAAACTTGCCTACTTCGGCATAGGTAAGAAGCTTCTGAACTTAATATCCTCTTATTTGAATGCTCCTGCTCAGCGAGTAAAAAATGCTGATGTTATTTCCAGCCCACACATGTGAGGTGGAATTATGCAGTGTAGCATGCGGGGCCCTCTTCTATTTTGCCTTTTTTGACGATGTTCCTGATTGTTTTTAGCATTGTAGGCACTTTATGTACGCGGACGATTTAAAATTTGCCAATCGATAAAAACCGGCCGATTACATCATCGTGCTCGAGCTCTTAATAAAGGATTTTCAGGCCTTCGCTCATTGGTGTCGCACATGGAGCCTTTCGCTTTCTTGGCACAAGTGCTCCGTTATGGTTATTGGCTACAACCAGTAGCCCCGCCTACGCATAGACGGTCACAGCCTTAATGTGCACGGAGTTATAAATTATCTGGGCACATCATATTCTATTAGTCTTAATCTGTCAGAGCACTGCGCCATGATTGTCTTGAAAGCACGCTAGACTACTGGGTTTTATTCTCGGAAATTTTTAAAACTGTCAATATTAGAATCAGCCTTTATAAAAATCTATGTTAGACCTAGTCTGGAATACTGCTCGTTTCTATTTAGCCTTCTGCGCGCTAGTGGAAGGGGAAGAAGATAGAATCAGTCCAGCGCTTCTTTACAAAAGAGTTTTCTATTCATAACACCGAAACCTGTCCTACCAATAACGCTGTGAGCTCTGGCTTCCAAAACTTGTTTGTGATGACTCTGTGGAAGCTCTCTTCGGTTCTGATGGCGTTCACGGACTCTGAAATCTGTGCCGGACCTTACTCTGAGGGCAATATTGCTGGCTCTGCAGACCTCAATCAGCTTATTCCTCAGTCGATAGCGAACAGCCGTTCGCAAACATACCTGCTGGTGCAGAATACCGGATCCATAACACTAGAACAGAGTAGTTCTTCACAGGGCAACTGGGTCATTGCTTCCCTGTCCTGAACTTTAATTACTCAATAAGCTGCAGTTTTTCTCCTGAAAACACTTGAAACAACGATCAGGAGTTTTTTAACTGTCAGCTTGTTCTTCTAATTTATATATATTTGTACCTTGCCTGTAATCTGTCAATAAATAAATAAAAAATAATCTACCGACTGCAAGCAGTAGCCACATACTATATTCAGAATTTCTGATCCAAAGGGAGGTAAAGGAACTCAAATTGTCAAAATTCCGAGGACTAGACGAGCTTCCACCCAAACCTCTGAGAAAACTCGCCAGTAAATTTTCCGCACTATGTAAAGTGCTCTTTCCGAAAGTCATTTGACTCGGAACACTTCCTATGGATTTGAAGCTGGCACATATATATCCCTTGTACAAAAAGCGGTAGCCGGGCGTCAGTGACGAACTACAGGCACATAAGCTTGACATGCATCCTTGGCAAGGTTATGGAAAGTAACATCAAGAGCGAATAAGGTGCAATCTCTGGAGACACATAATTTGTAATTAAACTGTCAACACGGATTCCAGAAAGGAAGATCTTGCAAAAACATTTGCTGCAATCGCTCCAGAGGTGGATCAAAGCACTTTAAGATAGACACGCGGTTCACCTTGCCTTCGATTAACTTTCATAAGGCCTTCGACACAATGCGGCACCAGAGGCTGCTGTACAAGCTAGAAAAGAAGTGAAATCAGAGGTTACCTCCTTAAGTGCATCGAAAACTTCCTAGTCGATCAGTGCCAGGTTGTGTGCATCGGCCGAGAGTCAAGTTCTGCTGTGGTCAGAGAGTGGAGTTCCTTGGAGTTAAGTACTATGGGCCAATACTGTTCCTTATATACGTGGACGATTGTGTCAGGTATCTGAATTGCAAAGCTGCAATGTTCAACAACAAAATGAAAAATCTTGAATGTAGTCCAGAGTCCTGCTGACGAAGGTTAACTACACATCAACTTAACTCGGTTAAAGTAGTGGCAGAATCATTGGCTTTTGCGGTTCAACATCGATAAGTGTATAATAATTTGTTTATGCAACCAATCCGGATTTGTTGACTGTAGAAGATACTTTATCAACGGTGAAGCCTTACAAGACATGGAAACCCCAAAGGACCGTTGTATGTTGACGACCACCTTAAAACCATCCTCTCACTGCTCCAAAAGTGGCGAAGAGCGCAAATGCTGTTTTTGCATGCCATCAGACGAGCCTTTGTGGATTTCGGTGAAGATCTCTTCGCTAAGACTTTTTGAAACATTTGTTAGGCCGCACTTGCGATATGCTGCACAAGCCTGATAACCCTGAACATTTCAAGATCAGAACTGCCTCGAAAGAGTACAGAGGAGAACCACCGAATCGGTGAGGAGTCAAAAGCTCCTTGCCATGTCCAACCCACCTAACGAAACTTAATCTGTTCCCTTTGAGTTATACGCAAATTTGCGGGGATCTCCTGCAGACATTCTACATTGTGAAGGGATTGGATTGTTCCCTGGAATTCTCGGACATCTTTGAATTTCAAAAGACAATTTGGCGAGCATACGTTAGCTTTCGATAAATTCTCATCAGGCCTTTACATTTATATCAGTGTCACAAGGTCAAATATGCGGGTAATTAAAACAAATTGTACGGTTTGAATTTGCTGCCACGACACATCTCCGAGGTCACCCATTGAAACTGCGCATCCAACAGACAAGACTGGATGCGCGCAAGTTTTCCTTTGCTGTCATAGTGGTTAAACCATGGAATGCCATCCTTGAGGACATTGTGATTTCAGCATCGCCAGAAAGCATTAAAAGGAACCTTGACAGTTTTATTTTATTTTATTTATTTATTGCCAGTTTACAGGCTAGGTCAAAAATATATATATACAGTAGAGAGTCAAGCTGACAGTGAAAAAAAACTCCTGATCGTTTTTTAAGGTGTTTTCAGGGAAAAAAATGCAGCTTATTGAGTAATTAAAGTTCAGGACAGGGACGCGTTGACGCAGGTGCCCGGAGAAGAACTTCTCCATTTAGTGATATGGATCCGGTATTCTGCACCAGCAGGTATGTCGGCGAGCGGTTGTTCGCTGTCGACTGATAAATAAGCTGATTGAGGTCTATAGAGCCAGCTATATTGCCCTCAGCAAAAGAAGTCCGGCACAGGATTCAGAATCCATGAACGCCATCAGAACAGAAGAAAGCTTTCACAGAGTCAGCAGCCAAAAATTTTGGAAGGTGTCTTGAATGATGAAAACTTGTGATAGCTCGAGTAAACAAGGGATAGCTTTGCTGAATGTTGATACTTCTGGGTAGCTTCTTCCAGATTGCTATAGCGTTTACCGAAAAAACTGTCGGTATCTAACTGTGCGTGCCAAAGGAAGCAATAAAAATACATCTCGATGCTCCTTCAGAAGCTGCAGTGATGAGGAATTAGCCTTAGCCCTTGACATTCACGCACCACTTGTCATATTTTTATGATCGCCCTTGTACTTTTTGCAACCCACATGGTTTTCTCTGAATACCGCAATTACTTTCAATTTACAAATCAAGTGTAATCAAAGAACTGCGCCTATTTTGTCGCAATAAATTGAATTGAATTGAATTGAAAAATGCAATCATGTTATGACAGTCGTCTTTTGTCAAATATAATGCCATCGCCTTCTTTAAAATATCAGAAATGCTGTTGGCGGTAACGATCTGATATCCAATCGCATGCCTTCGCTATTGACCTTTGTAAGGATGACCTCGCAGAGGAGTTGTCCAGGCAAATTCGAAGAAATCCTCCGATCCCAAGAAGAATTATGGCCTCCGGATTATCCGGAATGTTCAGAGCAGGTGACATCGTAAGCGCCTGTAGGGAAAGAGTAACTAAGTCAAGTTTTAGTTGTCTTTGAACGGTTAAGTCTTAAGTCAATTAACCATTTTTCGTTGCACTCCGTTGCACCTGTTGAGGAGATCAAAGTCTTTCTTCATCCGCCAGGTATCCAGGCTGGTATTCAGTTATCTAAATGTAAATAAATAAATTTTTATATTTAAGGCCCAGATAGCCCCGTCATTTCAAACTTAGTATCGCGGTATAAATAAATACAAGTGGATAATTGTTGCTCTATGTGAGCAGCTATATTAACAGCAGAAATTAACAATATTGAAGGCATATCCGATTCAGAACGATTTTGCCATTTTTAAAACAATAGGCAACAATCTTTAACATAAACGGTGAACTGAAAAGAAGCAGTACAAAAACTTCCCATCGTTAAATCGGAGGCGAACTTCAGCGAGCCGCCAGTTTCTAAAAATATGAGACGCTTACAACAAAATAAATAAATAATAATAGGTTTATTGATTTGGCACTGCTTGGCCGTCAAATCCTTAGAACACAGGGAAAAACCTAAAACAAAATCTCTTCATTAAAAACTTTGAAAGACTTTGGCTTTGTTTGTTTGGTCAATAGCAGTGTTGGAATGATGAGTTTGTTTTAAGTAAAAACCTGTTTTCCAAGGTTTGAGAAATAGCAAAAATGAAGTTAGAAACAGCTATACAGAATGAAGGAATGAAATGTATCAGGGAAAATAATGTTTCGAGTCAAGACTAGTCTGTTATCTGACGTTCGAGGGTATTCATTCATTTGATGAGGTAGCATCGTCTGCGGTTCGAAGGGATAGGGTACTTCAATCAGATGCGAGCGCAGTCGATTCCGGGTGGGGTCTGCCGAATAATTGACTTAGTTGACTGATTTGCCAAAAAGGTGAAAAATAGATTAGGAGCACGAAGAGTTCAACGGCAAGAAACTTTCAATACGGTCATGCAGTCTTCATGATTCTGTATTATATATCATAGCGTCGATGTACATTAATAGCTGATGCGATAGGGATAGTGCTCGTGATGATGCTGACTAAACGCATGAGGGTTCGGAACGCTCCTTGTCGTGAGAGATAATATAGCAGTCAGAGCTACTGTTTGTAACCACAGGGGAGGTGAGAGGACGGACTAATCGTGGACAACAGGGTCAAAACGAAGACGGGACAGTAGAGGTCATCAGTAAGATGCGACCTTGCCGACTGCATAGTCCACCAAAGTAAAGAGGCAAAACTATCAGAACCCGCCTTGATCCTCAACTGAACCTGGAGACCAACGTCGGGGTTGCAAAAGCGGAGGAAAGTACCAAGGTTGTCAAGACTTGGCGATGGTACTTTAAAATTAGGGGGGTGGCAAAAAGTGAATGCAAAGATTGACTCTGCAGAGGATGATGGACATATAATAAGAGACCAATATAAGATTGACTCTGCAGAGGATGATTGATATATAATAAGAGACCATTATAATATCAAGAGAACTGCCTCAAATACCAGGAGGACCCTTTTCGAAATCAAAAAGTTGCGAGTTTGGGAAGGAAACAGACAATAAGGACTTTATATCTTTCAAGGTTAAATGTTTGCGTAACTTTGTTTTGAAAAAAGCTAATGTGAACGTCAACCTAATTTGCAGTGGAAGATTATTCCAGATGAAAGCATATTTGGAGGCAAAAAACTGAGAACAATTAGTTGTGGAGCTAAAGGGTGGTGAAATGATCATGGAGGAATTACGAGTGGCATAGGGTCGATCTACCGGAGCGAGAGCGTTAATTCGTGGGATATTTGGGCTTGAGTTAACGCGAAACAGGAAGCAGAGACCGGCTTCGAGTCTTCTAACCCACAGAAATTTAATGTTTGCTAACTGGCATCTATCCGTATAAGAAATACTGGATTCAGGAAGAGAAAATAATCTTCGAGTAAAAACCCTCTGAACTTTTTCAATCTGACGGCCGTCAGAAGCGTTCATCAGCACAAAAATGGGACAGCAGTATTATAGGATAGGAAGAACAAACATGCGGTAAGGTTTTACTTTATTTCCGGAAGGAAGACATTTTGCGATATAAAACCACATATCTGTGCAGTCTTTGCAGAAATTCGATCTGCATGAGGTGATAATGCTAGCTTATTCATGTAACTTAGACCTAAGTCTTTTATGGTTGATCGTTCTAAAAGTGTACTATTTTGAAATACTAGGGGTCCAGGAAGCTTGGCGGGGCCAAAACACATGAAACTGCTCTTTGATGGAGAAAATTCCATCTGCCAAGTACAGCTCCAACGTGAGAGCATAAGTAGATCAGTGTTAATTTTGTCAACGCAACTATTAGCAGTGTCTTTAGAAAATGAATAAATGCACTTGAGATCGTCAGCGTAAACGAAATTTTGTGAATTTGTGAGTAAAGTTGAAATTTCGTTTATGTACAGAATAAAGAGAAGGGGACTTAGAACCGTGCCTTGAAAAACGCCACTCGTGATCGGTTGAGGCGTCGAGTAGCTATTACCCACTTAGACCTTCTGGCTGCGGTTAGACAAGTAGGAACCAATGAAGTCAAGGAGAGGTGGCCGGATGCCGAGGGCCTCCAGTTTCACCAGAAGACGTCTGTGCGGTACCTTGTCAAAGGCGTTGCTCAGGTCAAAGTAGATCACAAGCACTGACTGCTGCTCATTATGAAGGGAAGTGACGAGGTTAAGAAAAGCTAAGTGACACACTTCGCATGAGCTCCCAGGTAGAAAACCATATTGCGAGTCGTTTAAGAGCTTATTTTCTAAGCAAAAGTCGAGAATTTGATTAAAAATAATTTTTTCAAGAAGTTTTGCTAGAGCCGGGGTTTTGTGAACGCCTCGATAATTATTTACGTCCGAACGAGATCCCGACTTGAAGACAGGAAGAATAATAGATGTCTTCCATGAAGCAGGAAAGAATCCGTTTAAAAGATAAACTGAGAATACATGGCTAAGCCATCGGGGAAAGCTTGGCACTCTCTTACTAACTGAGTTTGGAATACCATCAATCCCCGAATAGTGCGAGTTTTTCAGACGCATTATTTGCTTACGAATTAGTTCTATGGAGAAATCAATAGTTCCGATAACATTAAATGAGGATGCCTGAAACGTCGGAACCGGTTCAGATTCCATCGTAAGATGATTTGCAAAGAATACACTAAACAATTCTGCCTTTTCGGAGTCTTCGAGAACGAAGTTCTTAGTTTCATTAAGTTATGGAGGTATTTAATAACCTCTTTTAGAGCAAGATCGACGGCGGAACAGTTGAGCAACAGATTTTGCAGAGTTTAGCTCGCTGAGTGCGCATGATTCCCTCTGTCTGTCTCTTTGCAAGCCGAATCTTAGAGGCTTATTCAAAAATCTCTGCAATCCTTAGATATACAGATAATGAACTAGTATATTGATCTTTCAATTGCTCCTCAATTTCTTTATTCTTGGCAAAGGGAAGTGGGGACGGTGGATTCCGAAGTACAGGGCTAGACAATTTTGGTTGGCACAAATTCCAGGATGTTATTTGAAATGATTGACATGAATTCAGAAAGACTTGCTGCATCGTTCATGGAGAAGAGTTGCTGCCAATCCAATGAGTCCAAAAAGTTGTTAATTACGCTGATATCTGCGAGGTCAAAATTATGATAGGTACGAACGGCGCTAGCCTTTTTCGATGAGACAATTGGTAACCAACAGTGAATTAATGTATGGTTACTTTGGAAGATGCCCTGCTTAAAATCAACGAAGAGGGTAGCAATATCAGACATGAATCTTAAGCTCGCCGAGCTTCGATAATATACTCTGTGCATTGGTGTACAGGAATGTTAGTTTTCGGTTTGCTCGAAAAGTGCTAACAGTCGTGCTCAAGCCCATGTTTACTGGGCCAACTGCGTGGTAATCCGAAACGGGCCTCTCCAGGGGGAGAAAAATGGACGATGGATCACTTGGTTGTTGTAAATAACCAAATTTGTTTCCCCCTCGCTGAGGAGCTGTCTTAGTTCGATAACAAGTTGATTGCGTTTGTTCCGCTCCGCAGGTGAGAAGTCCTGTTGAAAAAGGCCCCGGGGTTTGAGTTTTTTAACTTAAAGTGCCTAGACAGAATGAGAATGGCTTCCTGGCTACTAGTCAAGATAACTTTAGAGGCCTAGGACGTGTTGATTCAGATTGGTTTTCGGGCCGTTTTCCAAGGTGGAAGGCTTCATCCAGTCTTCCACTGTCTTCCACTATCTGGTGGGAAGGTTTCACGTTGCGCACTGGTGATAATGGAGCGGATGCTGATTGGCTATGTGTTGGCTTTGGTCCGGTTTTTTTGGTTTCGTCGAATTCCACGCATTCAACGATTTTGAATCGCAGGTGGAAGTTTCGGTTGGGGAATCAATTCCACTGCTTGTGCTTGGTGTGAGAATCTCAGTATTTCCTGTGGAGGACAAGACAATGGTCAAAGCCCCGTGTTCGAGCTGTTTTGAGGAATCTCTCGAAGTCGGTTGTCCATTGGCTTTTTCATTTTTGGTTTTAGGCGGACAGTTTTTGTCCTGCGCCATTGGTACTTGTTGTTCGGTTGCCGTAGCAGCTGTCGAAGTTGTTGTTTGAATACCTTTTGATTGATTTTCAATGGTTTTGCTCCTAGTAAGTCACTTAGTGGACTCCTGAGTGGCATCTAGTGCTCTAGAGATGCCTTTAAGCGCAGATTTTATTTGCCTTATCTCATCCTTGATCTGGTTTAGCTTCATGGACAGTTTCTGACAGCCTCCACAAATGGCAGTGTCATCAATAGCGTACATATTAATTTGAGAGAGCGCCCGCCACCGTAATGAGGTGGTCGAGTGGTTAGCGAGCGCCACCATCGCGTTGGTGGTCGCGGGTTCAATCCCAGCTTGCAGCAAGACTTTTGAATTCTTGTGTGGTGACTTCAGAATAAACGCGTGGCTAGGTGTAGGTTAACACTACCAGTGGTTTTACACAAGCAGTATATAAATTATCTACTCCGCCTTTTTTGCAAATCAATGAAATCACTCGAACGTTCTTAACTATGGCTGCTAGTAGAAGTTGTTAAAAGTATTTGTTATAACGAGTTACTCGATATAAATTTCACAATCAGCTAGACAGAATATGGAAAATGAACGACTCAGCCTGTTTTGTTGATACTTCTCAGAAGCCTGACGAGCAGTTAGAGCCTGGATTTGACTAGTAGGTTGTGTAGGCCAAGCCAAGAGTTCCGGCAGGTTGCTCCATTTGGAGAACTGTCATAATCGAACAAAAGTCATCAGAAACCCTGGAGAGCCGTAATAGAATGGATTGGACTGGTAGGTTGTGTAAGCCAAGATTTCCGACAGTGCTTGATTTGGAGAACATTCCTGGTTAAACTGTGATGGTATCGAAGGCAACTGGACGGAAGATTCAATTAATTGATTCAATAATTTGAACCAATTAATGTCTGTGGACAGTTTGTTTCAGTGCAAAGACTCGATTAAAATCGATCTTCTTGCTGCTAGAAAATTCAAACTGCGCGGCACCCGTTCAGTTTGCATTGTAATGTCTCAACAGTTTCTGAAAGGACCACCTCATCAGGGCGTCCGTTCCATGCACCAATGACCCTCTGTGAAAAGGCGTTCCGACGAACATCCATGTGGACCAACTTCCTCTGCAGTTTAAAGGGATGAACCCGCAGATGTTCCGTCTCAGCCAATTCGGAGAAGTCAGCAAATTCTAGGGGACACTCGCGGCCTCTGATAATCCGGTAGGTTTGGATGAGGTCACCGCATAGTTGCCTGTAATTGAGACGAAACAAATCAAGTTCAACTAGTCTGGTTTCGTAAGGCAGATGACTAAGATTCTTGACCATCTTCGTAACCCTCACCTGTACTCGTTCGAGCTGTAGATAATCCTTCTTAAACCACGGACGCCACGCCTGGATGGCATACTTAATGCGGCTCAGCATGGGATTCTCGAAAAAAGTTCTTGTGACACCTGCCAGCTCTCTTTCTTTGATCATGTGTTCCAATCTAGAGACAGTGGTTTGGCAATTTACACCGTGTACTTCGATTTCACGAAGGCTTTTGATCGTGTTGACCATGATCTCCTACTGCTGAAACTTGCCTCCTTCGGCACAGGAAACAAGCTTCTGAACTGTATATCCTCCTATTTGAATGCTCGCGCACAACAGGTTAAAACTTCTGATGTTATCTTCAACCCCACACATGTGAGGAGCGGAGTTATACAGGGCAGCGTGCTCGACCCGCTTATATTTTGCCTCTTTGTCTACGATGTTCTTGATTATTTTCAGTATGGTAGGCCCTTTATGTACGCTGACGATTTAAAAGTTGCCTATCGATATAAATCGGTCGATCGCAACATCGTGCTTAAGCTCTTAAAAAAGGATCTTCAGGCCTTCGCTCAGTGGTGTCGCACATGACGCCTTTCACTTTCTTGGCACACGGGCACCGTTATGGTTATTGGCGACAACCGTCACCCCAACCTAAGCATAGACGGTCACGACCTAAATGTGCCCGGAGTTATAAAGGATCTGGGCATAACATATTCTAGTAGTCTTAATCTGTCAGAGCACTGCGCCCTGATTGTTTCAAAATCACGCCGAACGACTGGGTTTATTCTCAGAAATTTTAAAACCATCAAAATTAGAAGCAGCCTCTATAAAATGTGTGTCAGGCCTAGTCTGGAATACTGCTCCTTTCTATTTAAGTTTCTGCGCGCTAGTGAGCGAAAGAAGATAGAATCAGTCCAGCATTTCTTTATAAAAAGGAGTTTGCTATTCAGAATACCGAAACCTGTCCTACCAACAACGCTGTGAGCTTTACAAGCCTTGACCAGCTGTGGCTTCGCAGATTACAGAAGGGAATATTTTTACTGTGTAAACTTCTAAACAGTCGTACATTTAACCCCCTTACATCTCTGAGGCACCTCGACCACTCTTGGTGCACCAGTCATCGAGATGTATTTTTATTTCTTCCTTTGGCACGCACAGTTAGATACCGACAGTTTTTTTCGGTAAACGCTATAGCAATCTGTAATAAGCTACCCAGAAGTATCAAAATTAAGCAGAGCTTTCCCTTGTTTACGCGAGCTGTTACAAGTTTTCTACATTCAGGACACCTTCCAAAACTTTTGGGTGCTCACTCTGTGGAAGGTCTCCTCGGTTCTGATGGCGTTCACGGAAATGAATCATGTGCCGGACTTCATGCTGAGGGCAATATTGCTGGCTCTGCAGACCACAATCGGCTTATTTATCAGTCGTCAGTGAACAGCCGCTCGCCGATATACCTGCTAGTGCAGAATACCGGATCCATAACACTGAATGGAGAAGTTCTCCACCGGGCACCTGTGTCAACGCTTCCCTGTCCTGACTTTTAGTCCGTTCAATAAGCTGCAGTTTTTTCTCCTTAAAACACCTGAAACAACGATCAGGAGTTTTTTCACAGAAAGTTTGACACTCTACTGTTTATATTTTTTTGACCTTGCCTGTAAACTGGCAATAAATTAATAAATAAATATTCCAAGTGAGATTGAACAAATGATCCGTAGAATTTTCGGAATAGTTCCTTATCAATCCGCACAAATCCACGTCTGAGCAAAAAATAAAACTTAAGTTGCGCGTTTAACTGCCTTTACACACTGTGAAGATGGTTTGAGTGAGGAGTTTGTAAGAACACCAAGGTCCTTCTGTTCCTCAACAATCAGAAGGGGCTGCCCATTGAGAAGGTATTGGTAGGAACCATCCTCCTTACTGGTCTTTCTGGTACGGAGTCTTAGGACCACACACTTCCTTACGTTAAAATTTAAGAGCCAACGAGCAGACCAGCTGCTAAGATGGCTGAGACTCTCTTGAAATGCGTACCAATCGGCAACAAATCTGATGAACTTCAAAATTTATCATCGTCTGCAAACCTGATGACGCTGCAACCACGATCTTCAATGCCGTCGTGGATATAGACTAAGAAGAGTAATGGTCCAAAGAAGGAGCCTTGGGGACACCACTTAGAACCGGATAAGGTGTTGACTTCAAGGAGTCGATGCAAACAGTTTGTAATCTTACTTGAAGAAAATGTGCAATCCATGTCAGCAGCATTCCTCTTATCGCAATTTCAGATAATTTATAGATGAGACCTTTGTGTGGGACATTATCTAACGCATTCATGAAATCAGTGTAGATGACGTCAACTCTACAACTTCATCCAATGCGTTAGTTCACTGCTCTGTCGAGAGCAATATACTGGAAAGACAAGAGCGATTCTGTCTGAAGCCGTGCTGAAGCTCTGAGAGCAATCGTTTTTCCTTAAGAAACTTCATGGTCGCCTTCTTAATTATCAATTCCATTATTTTACAGCAAATGGAGGTAAGGCTGACGGGCCGATAATTGCTGACATTAGATCGAGCCCCATTCTTGTATATGGGGTATATATTTGCTACCTTCCATTTGGATGGCAGTTTCCCAGTTTCAAAGGACGAATTGAATATATGCGCTTGTGATTTGGAGAGTTCGCCGGCCATTTCTTTCAAGAACTTTGCCGGTAAATCGTCCGGACCAGATGACTTGGCTTCGACTTGATCTACTTCTTCATGATCT